>JBCFYV010002255.1:26720128-26743646 GCA_039000515.1 Timema cristinae
CCTACCATTACACATTAGCGTAAGTGCGTATAACCCGAATGGGTAGTAAGACGCGGTGCTAATAATAATAATAATAATAATAATAATTATAATAATAATAATAATAATAATAATTTATGTATCGCTCCAAGTATGGTTTTTCCATTTTATGAATAAAACAACACATATTTTACTTTATGGTGCTAGAAGTGTCCTATTTGAGGCAAATTATGGTAGTGGGGTAGTAACACAAGCTGCCCTCTCTCCCCCCTTTTCACTCCACCACAATAACGAACGAATCGGCCAGCTCGAGTCAAGCCGTTTTTGTTTTTTTCGATTCACCCGCCTCGGTGGCGTAGTTGGCTAACACGCTTGTCGTGTTGAGCTCGACTGCCGAGGATAGGGAGATCGAGGTTCGAATCTCGGTCGAGTGAATTGGGGGTGGTTTTCCTAAATGGTTTTCCACTCTCCCTCCCCACAAATGCGGGTTCACTTCCTCTAATTCAACCTTCCCAATTCCTAATCCATTAGCGTAATTAGTACTTAAACATATAACCCGAACGGGTAGTAAGACACGGTACTAAATATTATTATTTTTTAATTCGAATGATTCTGAGTCCGATATCTTTGTTCAGTTAATAAAGTGTCTACCTACTGACCTAAGGACCCCGGGCTCAATTCCTGGCATGGCCGAAAAAGTTATCATCGGTGGAAAGTGGATTCTCCCTTTGACGGTGATGAATTAACTGAATGTTGTGCCATTTACTGGGTTTAGGTTAGTTTATAAGTCTTGCGCTGATAATATAACTAAGTTCAGAAAGTCCACATAACATATCTCAAATAAATTGATTTGGCTAAAAGAATAATCGAATGAATCGATTGTTCAAATTATTCGACTATATTCATTCGATTATGCCCAAACAAGATGTGACTCGCCACAGATCTTACTCGCTCCAAGTGTCGACGATCCCTTCACAGAAATATTTGACACTCACCTCACACCAGTGACCTCTCTAAGCCGCGATCACGTGATTTCGTGTTAACTAGCCCAAGGTCAAGGTCAGCAGGCACCCAAGTCATTCTACTAGGTCTAGGTCGGGTAAGGTCAGCTGTGTTTTATTGTGTTGAGCCACGTAGCTCAAGTTGATCCACCACATTGCCAAATTTTATTTTATTTTATTCAATCGTTTGTTTTCAGTTTGTGCTCATATGTGCCCAAGCTTGAACATTTGTGCTGTAAATATAAGTATTCTAAATCAGTGGTATATAACTTTTTTTTTTTGTTCGCATACCTTCAAATAAAACCTCCCTTCAATTTTGTACCCTAAAGTTGTTGGGGCATAATGCAAGTTATACGTATTATATTATATATATCTAAAATATGACTTGCAATCCTAGATCACATGTATTTACATGCGGGTCTTTTGTGGCTAGCCCTAAATCTGGCCCTGGTTATTCAGAGTTTTAACATTAAATTTTAATATATATACACAAAATGTGGCATTTAAATTACAACTACCGTCTCCAGCACCAAAACAGTAATTTTAGCATGGCTGTTTTTAAAAATTGCAATAAAATTATGGTCACTTTGTTTAATCTCACTAGTGAATGTGGAGAATGCTAGGCCTCCTCCGTGGTTCGGATTCCACGTTAAACTGAAGGTCCTCCATTTCATCTCACAATCACCCTACCATTACACATTAGCGTAAGTGCGTATAACCCGAACGGTAGTAAGACGCTGTGCTAATAATAATAATTTAATCTCACCAGGATCTATGGGGACCTGGGGTGATCACCTATCATTAAATACAGCACTGTGTGTGTGTGTGTGTGATATATACATTATACACATGCAATCAAACAAAATAGGATATTTTTGCGTCATTAGCTACTTAGCAGCACCGTGTGTACATATAAATATATTTAATACATATTTATGTGTATGTGTATGTACATATCCATAGATGTGTATATATACATATAGATACTATTGTTTCATCAGAAAAATATGTCTTTCCCTTCTTAATATTTATCTTCCAGGTCTAACGTAACATTATTTTAAACACCCTGAATTCTGACCCAAGGTCACGCTCTAGTTAGTAATAATATTCGTTGGGAAATCCTGTGGTCTACGCTTCAGATCACGAGTTAGCCACCAACATAAATATAGCCTGGCTCTCGGTATGATAGTATTTTAATTCACCCAGCCCAAGTGAGGCGAGTAGATTTGATATCTTAGAAATTAAAGTGAGAGTGTATGTTATAAACGCGAGATCATGGCAAGTGTGTTTGCATTTTTTGCATAAAAAAAAACAGTATTTTTAGTTAAAGTAAATCGAATAATTCTCCAGTAGAAACATAAAGTTCAATTTTCTTCATATGGCAACCTCAACAGTTCTTGAATATCTGTCATGGGTGTCCTGAATTTTAATACCAGCTTATTTCTTGATTTAAAATGTTTCTCATTTAATGTTGCTATGCTCATGACAGATTAGGCCTATTCAACAAATGTTGGTATCACCATGTGAAGAAAATTGAACTCTATGTTTACTTGAGAAATATTTTATTTATTCTGGCTAGAAAAAAATAAATAAAAACAACTACAATAAACACTGGCCTTTTTTCACGCCTCCTACATTCCCACATTGCTATATACTTGAAAGGATACGTCATTAATATGCGATATTAATTATGGGAATGTCTGATCTAAAACTTTAAGACCACTAAAAAAAAAAAAAATCCTCATTTGTTCTAAAATTTTCTGTTGTGACCCTATTAAATGTTACTTTATTTATTTAAGAAATGCTAGACATATGTTTCTCACCATATTCCTTAATCTCATAAATATATCATTTCACATAAAAATGTCTTTGAAAATTAGATAAATTTTCCCCTTTCATGCGTTTTTTTAATCATAAAAAAACTCTCACCATTAGGATGGAACCTGGATAAAAGCTTAATCTCATATTGTCTTGATCATCTCGTATATATTGCTAATGAAATGAAGGTATGAGTTAAAATTCTGACTGAGAACACAAAGGTAATTTTTTTACTAAATGGTTTAACCATCGCCCTCCACGCAAATGCGTTTCTTCGTCAATGTAATATGCAAATAGCCCAGACACAAAGCCTAGGGACACGACACACGTATTGGATTCTATGAAAGTTATGCTTTACTCAAACTTTAGTTTTTCTGCTTACATACATAATTTAGTCTATTTCATTGTTTTTTTAACAAAAATAAGTGGACATATTATATGTAATGAGCTATAACGTTTTACTTTTTTTGGTTATGTGGTTAAGGACATTGTCTATCTGTGACGTCATGACAGATCAAGATAGTATTTTCCATATTAACATAAGGTTTTTTCACATGTTGACATTAACAGTTGTGTAATATCTGTTATGAACATAGCGGAATTAGATGAGAAACTCTTTAAATTAAGATAAAAAGTCGTCATTAAATTCCAGGACACTTTGACAGATATTCAACAACTGTTGATATCACCTGTAAAGAAAATTAAACTCTGTGTTTCTAATGGAGTAATATTTGGTTTCTATTGACCAACAAAATATTTTAATAAAAAATGAAAAAAAAAATACTGCCCTTAACTCCTCTTACCTACACTCCCACCTTAAAACATGCCACCCATAGGAGCTGAACCCGTTTCCACCGGACAAGAGTCAAATTCCCCCTCCTCTACCCGTGTTATAGAGCACTGACCTTGCATAATCACGGTCGCCTTTGATGTTTGACACTTGTCCATGTCATTTACATGACGCGAGTCATCCAGGAACTATGGTATGTGACCATTCTACCCCCCCCCCCCCCCGCCCTACTTCACATCCCAACCTTCTATTTACTCCCTACCATACAGCTCAACTGACGCTAAGCGACCAAGAACCAACCTTCACCACAGACAATGATTGCCGTCACCCGCCTCAGTGGCATAGTTAGCTAACGCGCTAGTTTCAAATTGAGCTAGACTGCCGAGGACGGGGAGATCGAGGTTCAAATCTCGGTCGGGTGAACTGGGGTGTTTTTCCCTAAATGGTTTTCCACTCTACCTCCACGCAAATGCGGGTTCACTTCCTTTAAATTACTTACCAATTTCTAACCCATTAACGTAATTAGTACTTAAGCGTATAACCCAAATGGATAGTGAGACGCAGTGCTTAATTAAATTAAATTAAATTAATTAATGCTGTCATTGCTGTTCAACATTGTCTGAAATGATAAACAAATTAATGGTACGACAAAATCGCATTGTTTATTACGGCTTGGAAGACATTTTTCTAAAATATATCTTCATTAAACTACCGTTAAGTAAGTTTTCCTCATAAAAACAAACACATCATTTTGTTAATAACAATAAAAACTCAATATATATCCAACGCTTTAAAACAGATGATTATCAACATATTTTATTTTCTAGTGGATAAACGTATATTTTAGATCATTGTCCCGATGTGTCGTGCACAATCCAATACATCAATAAACACGCTTTACATTAACGAGTTATTTCAAATCTCACAACGGAAAACAAAGCTGTCTGCTAGCTTCTGGTTGTACAGAGTGTGCGTTGACAAATGCGTATTCGCACTAATTTGAGATGGTTGTTTCTTGGATTCGATTGGTTATCCTGTGCGTAACATCTCGAGCAGAGCCTAATAATATATTATTACATTAAGTCTGACTGATCAAAAAATTAACGCAGATATTTGTTGGGATTTTTCTTATCACCGCGTCTTACTACCCGTTCGCGTTATACACCTATTTACTAATTACACTAATGTGTTATGGATTAGGAAGGTTTAATTTAGAGTAAGTGCATCCATATTAGCGTGGAAGAAGAGTGGAAAACAACTTTTGGGGAAAAACCTTAGTATAGCCGAGGGAATCGAACCCCGATCTCTTCGTCATCGGCAGTCTAGTCCAACATGAGAGTAGCGCGTTAGACCTTGCAATCACTGAAACAGGTTATTTTGAAGTGATGTAATGAACAATTATTTTAAAGGGTTTTATATCTATTTGTTATTTCTTTTTAATCCTTCCACTAAGACTTTAATAAAATTTAGAGAAGCAGTTTACACTTTACAAGTATAATTACACAAATGTGTTAAGAATGAGGAAGGCTTAGTCTCAGAGGAAACGCACCCAGATTTGCGTGGAAAGGAAGAGTGGGAAACCATTTAGGAAAATATATTCTCAATAAACCCAGACGGGCTAGAATCCGGAACTCCAAGTTATCAACTGTCTAGTCTAATGTGAGAGTGAAGCCTTGGACGATTTGGCCACCGAATCTGGTAAAAGCATCTGTATAAATGTAATTTTTTTAATTGAATAATTGGAAGGGGTACGTTGTTTGGGTTCATGACCTCGAAAGGAAGGGTACATGGCTGGTGAAAGTTTGGGGAACAATAGATTAAAATGTTCTTTTTACTATGTAGAGCAATTTTTAAACTGAAGCGGCAGGATGTTAAGTTGACAATAAAACCGAAAAAAATAGAGAGAAACTTACAATGGAATTCACTCATCGCCAACATGTACGTAACGCCAGAATGCGCGGTTCCATCAATCATTTCCCCTCCCCTTACCCCTTATTACCACCACCTTTGGTTTTCCTGCACTCTCTCTAATCGGCCACATAGTTTCATGAATACACTTTTTGAGCCAATGACCTTGACATGACAACCGTCTTTTTTTTTAGGGGAATTAGAAAGCTTGTGATCCATGGTCATTATGTTTGCAATTTTTATAGTAAAAAAAAAATACTTTTTTTTGGTCAAAAATTTATAAAATATATTTCTTCACTAATAAATTTAGTTTACCCGCTTCGGTTGCCACGTGATTTAACGCGCTTCTATAGCAGTAGACTAGATTGCCGATGATTGAGAGAGCGAGGTTAAAATATCGGTTTTTCACGCTCCCTCCACGCAAATACGGGTAAACTTTCTATTAACATAACCTTCCTCATCCCTAAAACAATTAGTGTAATTTGTACATAAGCGTATAACCCTAAAAGGTAGTAAAACGTGATGCTAAAAAATAGATTTAGTTTGTCTATACGAAGATATGATAATTGTGTTCAACCACGAAATAGCGAATATTGCGTACGGTTGTTTATTTTTCCACCCGAGTTGGCCATTGGCCAATTTCAATGATTGACATAAAGAATATGAAGCTGTGTAGGATAATTTTACTTTCTCCCATCAGACCATCGGTATAGGGGTCTTATTTGCTCCCAGAATCACTAACAAATCAATTTTTTTTAACCTTAGCCAGCCTGAGCTAACCTAACCTAAATTAACCTAACCTAACTAACCTAACCTAAACTAACCTAAACTAACCTAACCTAAACTAACCTAACCTAACCTAACCCCCTTTCAATCCAGGGTGTACGCAATTATCACTCTGAAGCTGACCCCTACCTGGGTTGCCCACCTGCTCGACTCTTTGGACGCAATTTTCACTGTTTGCATTGTTAGGACACCGTCTACACATAATTATCTCAACAGTCTTTGAATATTTGTTACGAGCATGACGGCTTTGAACAAATTAATATAAAAAGTCCCTATAAAATGTCAATATACACATACGTGACTAATATCCAAGTGATGTTGGGTTTTAATTTTTTTTATCACCACGTCTTATTAACCGTTTGCGTTATGCAAATACGTAGAAGTTACGCTAATGTGTTAAGTGTAGGGAAGGTTGAATTTATAGAAAGTGTACCCGCATTTGCGTGGGGGCAGAGTGGAAAACAATTGAGGAAATACCACTCTCAGTGCACCCGATCAGGATTTGAACCATAGTTTCCACACCATCGACAGTCTAGTCTATCGCAAAAGTGACGCCTCAAACCATGAAACCACTGAAGCGTGTTTTTGGGATTACAATGTGTAATAAAACGCAAATTGTATAAAACTAATCAATTTTTTAATAATTTTGACCATAAATGCTCAACGTGTTTTGCTGTAAAAACTATTAAAATAATCACCTTAACTCGTGTTCCATTTAATCTAAAATTATGATTAGAATTGTTTTGTTTTTTAATATGGAGGCTTACCGCCTACTTGATTTTTTTTCTATTAGTTATCAATTGCAAGAAATAGAATTTTGGAATTTAAGTTACATAGAATGGTAGTTAATTTTATCTCTTTTTCTTTGCAAGAACTATCCCTAAGAATTGTATCGTTCATGTAGTGGTGTTATTATTTATAGCTTTATAAATATATTTTCAAGCATTGACAGAATCAGAGAAAGTATTAGTTATATAAATTCATATTTATGCCTATCCTATATTATCTGACATGACACAAAAATTTGTAAAATTAACCAAGACCTGGGCCTAGTGTTGCCAAACTTCAGTATTCCGGCCCGCGGCCCATGGCCCAGTTTTTGTCATATTCCCTAAATTCAGGGGGCTAAGATATGCCTATTAGTTAGGTACGGTTAGATTATAACGCAGCCGCAAACACCACTAAAATGTTTTTGATGGCCGCAAACCCAACTCTTTTTATTTTTCTGTGGCCGCAAACCTCACTTTAATGTTTAAGGCAGCCGCAAATCCCACTACAATCTTTCGGTGGCCGCAAACCCCATGTAAAAATTCTTTTCCACAAGTGCCAAGTAAAAAAATAACTCCGACAGCACCACCCAAAATTTCATTGGTTCAACCCCCGCTGAGGTTGACGGATTTTTCTTGAGCAATAGAAATAAGTTGCACAACATCCTTAGGAGGGGAAGTAAGGCCATCGGTCCCTTGTCCATAGTGGTATGTAAAATAACCCTGAAAGGTATGGGAAAATACCTTCATCAGAAAAATTGGTAGAGCATTTCACTCTTGCTCTTATAAATTCTCGTGTGTTGATATAATCAATCGGTTCAGAAAGTGGACGTTAAAAACCTCACATTAAAAAAAAAAAAACACCCGGAATCTACTAGTGCTCCGAATGTGTTGTCGACCAAGGTAACCACTCAGCCGCGGGTACGGGAATATATGTATAAGAACATATTATAATATACAGGGTGGCTCACGGAAAAGTAGCCCGCTTCCTGTATCCAGCAGGCGCCTCACTCTGAATTGGAGGAGGTCAATCCCCTTCCACCCATATTGAAACATGAAGAATGAGTCAATAAAGCTTTAAACAAGGAGTTCAATTGCTCATTCTTCATGTCAAAATATGGGTAGAAGGGTATTGACCTCCTCCAATTCAGTGTGAGGCGTCTGCTGGATATAGGAGGAGGGCTACTTTTCCGTGGGACACCCTGTACTTCTAATATGGTTCCGTCTAAAGAAACAAGGTGGCCTACACTTTCGCTACCGCTTGTTTCAAGGAGACTTCGCAAGCTCACGTGAAAGAACTACTGACCTTTCCCAAGGAGACTGCCTTAACTAGACTGGTGCAGTTTGGGAAAGGCCAAACATAACCTCACTTTACTTCTACTTGCTCCACATTTCTCTCACGCCTCAAGTCTTCCTCCTCTCACTGAAGAGAACAAGGCAACTATACTCTGACCACCATAAGATTAAACTGACCGAACAGTTTAAGATGTGGGGCCATCTACGATCCAATCTTCATAGAAAGGGGCCTACTTGAATTCAGTTACAAAATATTTCCTTAACTAAATTTAACTTTTCCAACACGATTTCCGCTCTCTTCGATGGCCGCATGGTCTAACGCACTACTCTTGCGGATGACTAGACTGCCGATGACGGGGAGATAGAGATTCAAATCTCGGTCTGGTGGATTGAGTTTTTTCTCAAAATTATTCATCTCCCTCCAAGCAAATGCGGGTACACTTCCTATAAATATAACCTTCTTAATAACTATAACCATTGGCGTAATTAGTACATAAGAGTATAACCCGAACGAGTAGTAAGACGCGGTGCTAAATAATAATAAAAAAAATTCGAGAGATTTCTATATCCATTTTTCTTTAACACGTTACTTTTCTGGCACCATCCACATATATTTAATAATTTATCATTATCAAAAAGTTAATCAATGAATATTTTACTTAAATGGATTAAATATCCAAGCTATTATAGTTGTTCATTTCGGTTATAGTTGCATATAAGTATTATATTATTTAAATTGAAAAATGACACCTGGGCATGGAATCGAACCCATACGTAATATATATAAATATATAAATAAATATATATATATATATAAAAACACATCATAAATACTTACACTTAATCAATTTTCTCTTTCTGTGCTTACTATGTTTTATGTACATATAATTTTACAATATATTGTCATAATATAATATAATAATTTAGTCTTCATCATTTTATGAAATTTATGACCTTACATCTGATTACCAAACCCTTCCTTCACCTCTGACAAGACATCTTGTGAATGTGGGGAATGCCAGGCCACCACCGTGGTTCGGATTCCACGTTAAACTGTAGGTCCTTCATTTCATCTCACAATCACCCTACCCATTACACATTAGCGTAAGAGCGTATAACCCGAACGGGTAGTAAGACGCGGTGCTAATAATAATAATAATAATAATAATAATAATAATAATAATATGACCTTACAACATTGATAGTGATCTTATTTAATTATGTTATATTTTTATTAATTAACAACCTTCTTTTATACACAATTTACCAACAGGTTATTATGTTTTCAATATATTTGTATTATCTGTATTAATTTATTTCCTAGTATATATCATTATTATCTTTCCTTATTAAAAATTTTGTAAACATGGTTTTCAAAAACCTTATCTGAAAACTAAAAAGTTTCTAGATCTACTTTTATATAATCATACGTCAATTCGTGTAAAGGGTGATCTGGTGGTCTAGGGGTAAGGTGTCAGACTTCTGTGCTGGCAGCCGGGGTTCAATCCTCGGTCCCGGCACAGATTTATCTGATTTCCAAACCCTTCCTACACCTCTGACAAGACATCTTGTGAATGTGTGGAATGCCAGGCCACCACCGTGGTTCGGATTCCACGTTAAACTGTGTAGGTCCTTCATTTCATCTCACAATCACCCTACCATTACACATTAGCGTAAGTGCGTATAACCCGAACGGGTAGTAAGACGCGGTGCTAATAATAATAATAATAATAATAATAATAATAATAATAATAATAATAATTCGTGTGAACTGCAGTTGTCCCATTTGATAGCATATCTTCATGTCATGAAGATTGGATTGGGCATATTTTCGTTCACCAAGCCTTGTGTTGTATACAGTTATCTCTTTTGACAGATAACTATATCGATAATCATAAGGCCTAAGGTGTCAGTTAGTTTCAAAAAAAACAAAAAAAAACTACAGGTACGGAGAATTCAATGTTTGAATTCAAACCAGGTACACTTGATCTGGTTTCCCCATATTATCTTCACGTGAATGCGGGCGCATTTTCTCTGAATTGCCTTATTCCTCTTTATCCTATACATTTAAGCCATTAATAACAAAAAAACTTTTTTAATATTGCCAACCAAGAAATAGAGCTACTGAATTTATTTGGGCATTATGTATCTATAACTTTTTTTTTATTTTGAGATATTTAAAGTGTGTCATATGAATTATTAATTATATCAGTACGTGACTTACAAACTAACATAAACATATAAAAGACCAATAAATTGTTTCAAGGCCAATAATTCATCAGTGAAAAAAAAAAGCTCAAACTATGATGATTTTTTTTTTGCCCTCACGAGAAATCAAACCAGGAGCTCTTAGCTCTTTGGGCAGACATATTGCTGACTGAGCTAAGTGGAAAAAAAAACTTATCAAATATTACCTTGCACTACCTTTGTTTTGAGCTTGTTTTAAAATTTCTTCTTAAGAGGAACCGGCCGGCTATTTTCTTCTTATGACGAACCAACTATATATCTCCTTGTTATGTATTTAAAGCGCTACAAGGCAATCACATTAATCTTGTTGTTAACTTCCTAGTATTCTCACGTAGGGGCTTTTGTCTTGAAGAATTGTTAGGACATTGTAATTAATCTCTTAAACTTTCGTGATGCAATTGGATTAGAAGAAGAAACCCTGATTGTAAAGAAACAACCCTGCTGTTTTCGAAAAACACAAAAGTTCTGGCCCAACACCTCAGTGGTATATACTTAGAGGGGAGTAGCGTGGAAGAAATGTACCCGCATCAGTATTATGGATGAAGGGAGAAGGTAGTATAAATACATTTCAAATTATATATTAAAAACTATGACTAGTGACTCAGTGGAACGCAGAGGCATTAGTCACGTCTTGTATGGGTTTGTCGGTGATGGGAGGTTGAGGTTCGGATCTCAACCGGGTGTAGGCCTACTGAGGCGTTTTCTCCTAAATTGTGTCTCATTACTCCTCCACGCAAATGTGGGTACACTTTATATGATGACTAACTTCTTTTCCTTGCCTTATTAGTGTGGATATGAAAGTATTTTAGATAACCATGAAAGTGAAATTCTTGTTGTTTCTTAGTACTTTATTTAAAAATTAAAGGCTTTTTTATAAGTCTGTTTCGTAATTTTAAGCTAATTTGATACAACATAAACAAAAAGTATCCAGGTAATGACACATTTGCCTGTACTAGTAGTGTAAATACTAAATGTATTTAACAAGTGTAATGAGTCAAGATTAGGGATATTCGGGGACATAGATCAAATGTTAATTTTTAAATATATTAATTGATTAGGAAAAAAATTAGTGAGTTATCCTTAACTATAGTAGGATTATGTTTCCAAGGACGTTTTAGAAAATATCAACATATGTATGATGGTAGCCATGATAACACCTTACTTTATTATTAGTATAATTTCACAGGTTTTATAATATACTAACCAATAACCGGGCTTCGCACAGGTTTCATATTTTTTGACATTTTGAAAGTATTCACAGACTATCTCCTTCCCGTTTCACCCTTTTAAGGAATTAATTTAAAGAAATCACAGAAAATCTCTTGACCGATACTACCTAACAAGAACTTAACTGCCAATTTTCATATTTCCAGCTCAATCGGTTTGAAAGATATGGAAAAAGCCACCTTCTCCCCACTTCACCCCGTTAGGGGTTGAATATAAAAAACAAAACTCTGTTTGGGAGATAAGGTGTCAGGGCGTCAAGGCTTTCGTCTTTATATATATAGGCCTAATAGATATAAAAGCGTGAGCTGTAAGTCAAATGACATGAAATGAAAATTGTTTTAGTAACGTTCAAAGCCCGCATCGATTGTTGCATTGTCTAACGCGTTACTTTCATGTTGGACTGGATAATCAGTGACTGGGGATCGGGGTTAGTGTCCCAGTTGGGTGTACCCTAAATAGTTTGTGAAAAAAAAAACAAGATAGTTTTATAACCTATTATTTGTGAATTTAAAAAATGACATCTGGACATGGGAAATGAACCCGGGTCGTTAGTAGTTGATACTTTATCCGTGTTCAGGTGTCATTTTTTCAAATTTATGAATATGAAACTATATAGGCCTACATATGTAACTAAAATATCATTTCCATCTTCAAAGCTTCATTGGTCATGTACAGTCAAATTATACGAGCGTTTGCTTATCCTACACTTCGATAACAGTCAAAACCAGATTCAGTGGATGTATAGTCTAAGGCGTCACTCTCTTATTAAACTGGCTGATGATGGAGAAATCGGGGTTCGAATCCTGGTCGAGTCTACTAAAGGTAGTTACCCCTAAACTGTTTACCACTTTCCTTCCACGTGAATGCGGGTATATTACTTATAAATACTTCTTTCTTCATCCCTAAAACATTAGAGAAATTGTCATGCATGCGTATAACCTGAAAAGGTAGTAAGACACGGTGATAAAAAAAATAGCCAACAAAATAATGTCCTTTCCATCCAAATCAGATTATTTGTTTCCATGCATAATAAATCAAAGTATTACATTTAAAGAGACAATTTTATACACCCTATATAATAAATTATTTAGACATTTATTGTGTTTTGGTTTGCACCACGCCTTTCAGCCCGTCCGGAATATCCACATTTTATTACGATGATAGTGTAGAGATAAGGAAGATAGAATTTAAAGGAAATATGCAAGCATATGCGTGAAGGATGAGTGGGAAAACTATTTAGGAAAAACTATTATTTATTATTATTTAACATCGCGTCTTACTACCCGTTTGGGATATACGCTTAAGTACTAATTACGCTAATGGGTTAAGATTTGGGAAGGTTGCATTTAGAGGAATGAACCCACATTTTCGTTGAGGTAGAGTGTAAAACTAAACCACCCCCAGTTCACCCGACCGAGACCCGAACCTCGATCTCCCCATCCTCAGCAGTCTAGCTCAACAGGAAACTAGCGCGTTAGCTAACTATGCCACCGAGGTGGTTTTAAGGGAAAATATAAAACATTGTGTGAACACGGCCTAGTGGTTAAACTTTTTCCACATTCATCGTCCTTGTCCAAATAATGTAAATAGTGGAAAATCTCTGCTGGGTAGTAAGACGTGGAGTACGGAAACAAATCATGGAGACTATAATAAAATAAAGATTACGTGCCCAACGGTGAAAAAAAACTTTAATCCGTGGAAGAAATAATTCTTTTTCTATTTCCTGCAGTTACATTTTTAACGTATAAAAAGATTGTCCACATTTTTCCCCTCTAATAAAAAAAAATTGTTCTCGTCTCAGATTTATTTTACCAGCGTTGGACGGATTCGATTCTCTTTATTTTTCTTCTTTTTTTTCCACAATAGCAGTTAAGTGGTATTAGTTTTTTTTTAACGTGTTGAATAACGGAAGATTCAGAAGATTTTTTCAGCCATTCATGTGATAAAATGTTATGGGGGTTGTGATCATCATCAAAGGTTGAGAGGGTGGATAAGGGGAATGATCGTGTTATTAACAGAGTTCGATTAATGGCTTGTGGAAAGGGGCAAGGAATAAGGGTAGTGGTGGGGAAGAAAAAGGAGGAAAATAGAAGAAATGTATAATAATTATGACGCTTTTTTCTAAATTTGTTCTAGTCAATTCAGCAGAAATGTGTTTACAATTAATAGATTGATGGTTTTTTTTTCGTTTTGTGAAAAATAAGTAATTTTTTTTTTCTACTAATTATTTTTTAAATATACATATTTTTTATCAACCTTTATTTATAAACACTTTTCTATTTGAAGTTTGTGACTGGAATATTTAAAAAATTTAGCAAACTCAAGCCTTTATTTTTATTTTATATCATGCACGTTCAGTATATTTCCTAAACATAATATATTTATTTTATTAAACAAAACCAACCTACTTACATCATGGTGTTAGGTTCTCGAAAGTTAATTGCCGCACTTACGCCCCCTAACCATATATTGAGTTAGTTCTATCCAGTCCACCTCACTACACCCTATCTTAATCTTGAGCTAGTTCTATTCATTCTACCTCATTACACCTTATCCCTTTTTGAGCTAATACTACCCAGTCCACCTAATTACAACCTATCTCTTTCAGGCCTATACTAGTGTTATCTTCCCATATGCATCTAGGTTTTCCCGATAGTAACATCCTTTTGGGTTTGCCAGTCCATGGTTATAGATTCTCCCATTCACGCTACATGCTCTGCCCACCACAGTAACCTAGAAGACTTTATTATCCTAACAATGTATTGTGACGAGTACAGGGTATGTAACTCATCATTATGTAACTTCCTCCACTTCCCAGTATCTTCATACCTTCCTGTACTAAATATTTTCCTATGTACCTTGTTTTCAATCATCCTAAATTTGTTTTCGTTATGTAAGTTAAGAGATCAACAAATAAAATAAATGTTCACATCAAATGGCTCAAAATTGTTTTAAAAAAAACAAAAAATTAGTATTTTTACGATAGAATTATATTCTTAATTGTGTTATAGTAAGAATTATTGTAATTTGAATTATATAATCGTCAGATTCTGATAATTAATATGCATAGTTATTTTTATATTGTGCACAAAGACTCACAAGGTCTAATTATATAATATATTTGATGTATTATTTGTTTTAACTAAATACGTTTAGAAATGGAAGTCGTTGAATGTATATATACTAGTATATATACATTCAACGTGGAAGTTGAGTTAAAATCTTTTTTTTTTCTCTCTATTTTTTGATTCCTATCCATCTTGTCGTGAACCATAAAATATTCTTACTCACCCACGGGGACATTTTTATTTTATTGGGAGAAGGGAAAGTTTTGATTGAACTCTTGTATTATATATTTATAAAGGACGTGATAAAAGCTCTAGGTGACAGGAGTATAGAGTACTAGATATGCTGTTGCCCGCGGCTTTGCTCGCGTGGAAGTTGATTATATACAAATACGAAAATATACATATGTATTTACAGATTAATTTAAAATATTACGTTACGTTGATGACCATAACTTGACCTCAGATCAAAAATAATGCAAGTCCGATACAAACTTTAACCCCCTTTTTCATCCCTTATTAAATAAAATTTCCAAAATTCCTGAAACACGTATTTATTTGTTTTACGTCAATAACCGAAATATAAAATTTTGTTTATGTAACTTTCAAAATGACGGACTTTCATACATATTATCATACATATTATCATCCCCTATTTTGACCCCTTTGGGTGGAATTTTCTAAAATCCTTTCTTAGTGGGTGCCTACATAACAAAATGAATATACAGTCCGAATTTCATGCTTGTAGCCTTGATAGTTTGCGCTCGGCGATGATGAATCAGTCAGTCAGTCAGTCAGGACATGTTATTTTATAAGTATAGATAATGTATGGTTATGTGGATCTTGAGCACTTTGGGGCGGATTGATACACGATCGCTTGAGACTAGTTTAATCATCATGCTTCACACACCTTCCTTTACATACAGTAGCCCCATGGCTTCTTTGGTGCTGACTGATAAAAGCTTTGAAAAGTCACCAGACCAAATTATGTATTCCTACGCCTAGCCATATGATCTGCAAAAAGATGTGTTTAGCAGCTGTCACTTCTGACAGTCAAAATGTAGGTATATACCTAAATGTTGACTGTGAGAAGTCAGCTGTGAACTGTCAGTCAGCACCAAAGAAGCCATAGGGCTACTGTACATTACATCACCATTACCTGCTAATGCATCTGAACTATTCCTTGATTTTATTGCATATAATTTTTAGAGCACCTTTTAAAAAGGCATAGTTTTTTTGTGGTCAAAATTGATAAAAATTTACTATCAATAATATTTTGTTAGAATTAATATCTATCAACAGTGACAGCTGCATATAACATGAGTTGACGTATGCATTTGGGAAAGTAGTCCAAGTTATTTTTCTAGCTAACAAATAAGGCCATTCCTATGCAAATTGGACTGTACATCCATGTTGGCTAGGTAGAAAAAATAATTGTTAACTTCACGGACTGATAAAATGATGATACAAGATTCTGAAAATGTTAATTAAAAGAAAATAAGGAATTAATCGATTTCAGTTATGTGATTTTTTGACCCATTCTGTAGATTGTATTTTATAAGACTTCGTTGCGTTCTTCTATATTCCTACTTTTCTCACGAGCACAAGCTATTCTAATATAGCACATAGAAGTAGAAAGAGTACTAAGAAACAAGCTTCAAGAGAGGTGGTGGGAAGACGTATGAAAATGTAAGCTTTAGGGCGATGGGAGGAGGGAGCAAAGAATGGAATAAGGGAGAAGTGAGAAAAAGAAGCCAAACCGATTACCAGCTCAAGGTAAACACAACGCCATATGTTGAAAATCCACATAACCTTCTTATCTTCCCGAAACTTTTGAGAACTGCCTACAGCTCAGGTTGAGTTATTCACGAGGGAAAATAACGCTTTTAATACAATTTCTGGGAGCATGCGGAAAAAAAAAAAATCCGTGGAGCCATAGGTCTATCTAAAATAGAGAATAGCAAACTTTTTCGCTATAGAATTTTAATCAATGGTTTGTATGAGAACAAAGGGATGACATAGCAAGCGTTGTGTGTATGTAGAATTGAAAGAGGGGAACTATAAGGAGAACGTAAAATCAGTCAAGCCAGGTGAACTACTTATTGCCGAGCTGTTATAGTGAGGGGAGGGAGCGCGCAGGTACCAAGAGTCGAGGAAGTAGAAGTATCAGGAGGTAAACAAGCAGTCTAGCAGGGTGAACTACTTATTGTTATAGTAAGGGGAGGGAGCGCTCAGGTCACAAAAAGTTGGAGCAGGGGTAGTATCAGGAGGTAAACAAGCAATCTAGCAGGGTGAACTACTCAATGTTATAGTGAGGGGAGGGAGCGCTCAGGTCACAAGAGTTGAAATAAGTGAAAGAGGTTGGAGGAGAAGTTAGCCTAGTAGGGCGAAATTAGTGTACTCACATTAATATAAGATCAATCCTCTCCTTACCACTTTATCCACACAACCCCTTAGGTTGAGTCACAAAATGTTCTCTTTTTTAAAAAAAAAAAAAATTCCCCTTCTGTCATACAAGTTGAGTGTAAAAGTTCTCATAAACCCACTCACATCTTTGTTTCTTACACTAATAAGATATCGAGCGTGGTAGCCCTAAGAATTTTTAATGGATAACTGACGAAAGACTTCAGTTGAAGTGGACCGTGCGACCCCACTGTTGGTACGCAACTGGCCGTTTGTTGGTTAGGCAGGGCCGGTCCCAGTTTGGAACTAACACGATTATACCCTCCCTCACTCTTACCCCTTTTCGTTGCCAATCCAATCTAAAACGTACATATAAGCTGTTCACGGTAGGAATTGACTTCTGAAAGGCCTTTTTCCCTACCATAAATCTATTATATAGTAGGATATTGGTAGGAAAAAAGACCTTTCAGAGAGTAATTCCTTACCGTGAATGGAGTATAGGTCAGGTTCTAACCGAGTCCTCAGCTTTTATTTAAATACTAATACCACCATGCACATGGCAGATATTCAAGAAATGGTGAAATTATCACGTGAAGAAAATTAAACTATATGTTTGTTATGGAGCAATATTTCATTTATTTTGGAGGAAAAAAAACGCCATAAAAACTGCAAAAACACTGACTTTTTTTCGAGTCCCCTTCTATCCCACATTAAGGAGCTGCCTATGTAGCTGAAATTTTGCTAATAAAATGTCGCACTTAGTTTAAATTAATATTGACAAAACCTTTAAGAGTACACGAGATTGGTGTTTACTGGAATGACCACAAACTATTTTCTATGATCCTATAAATATGTTTACTTCTAAACATAGTTTAAAAGTTGAAATTTCCACTTTTTTCTAACACCGTGTCTTACTATCTGTTTGGGCTATACGTTTGTGTACTATTACGCTAGTGGTTTTAATGATTATAAAGGTTATATTTATCTGAAGTGTACCCGCATTTGCGTGGTGGTATAATGTCAAAACTATTTTGAAAGACAAAAACCTCAGTACTCTCAACAGAAATTCGAATTTCGATCTCCCCGTCATCGGTAGTCCATTCTAACATAAGAGAAGTGCCTTAAACCATGCGGCCACCAAAGTGGGTTTTCCACTATTAAACATTCAAATAGTCCCATATTTTGGTTGATTATTAAGACCTAAATTCTCGGGAAACTAGAGGTAGCTGATATTTGATTGTAGACTGGATTTTTTTCGAATCTTTTTTATTAGCAACGCGTCTTACTACCCATTCGGGTCATACATTTAAGTGCTAATTGCGCCAATGGATTAGGAATTGGTAAGGTTGAATTTAGAGAAAGTGAACCAGCATTTGCATAAAGGGATAGTGAAAAAACATTTAGGAAAAAAAAACCAGTTAACCCGACCGAGATTCGAACCTAGACTCTCCCCGTCCTCGGCCGTCTGGCTCAACTAAAAACTAGCGCGTTAACCAAATACGTCACCGAGTCATGTTTTTTAAAATCGAATGATTTAATTTAAGAAGGGGTAGCGACACAAATTGTAATATAACTTATATTTTTCTACTCCGTGTTTTTTCTACTGCCAGACAGATCCACCCAATGACGTTATAAACTCACTTGATTTGTGAATTTTACGAATTTCTATTCGACTATTCTAACGCCTGACAGGCTAGGCTGTAGCTCACAAAGCAGACCAAGCACTCCCATTTGACGTTTCTGTCAAACAGGTCCAAGCAACAGCCGTAAGGCTTTGAGGACACTGGTAGAAAGTCAACCACACATGACCACACATGTTTTAATGTACGTTAAGTGCTTATTCATTAGTTTGTATTATGCTTAAATGACATGTGGAAAATCTGGGTGATGTATGGTGGTGTTTTCTGAACGTTATGTGATGTGTTCAGAAACTTTCTCTTTTGAGCTGTGATCATGGCCAGACAAATGTAATATCACCTGCATATGTGTCTGTGTGGACTAAACACACAAAAGTTATCTATAATGGTTTGCATAAGAGGGAGAATTCAGGTTTCGAATCCCGGCTGGGTTGACTGAGAATGGTTTCCTACGATTTCTCCATGTAAAAAAACACTTTGCTTCAATAATAGGCTTAGATGGAAAAAAAACATTCAAATTTTAACATAAAACTTTTAGGTTTTAGTCAGGAATCGAACCCAGACCAAGCAGACCGAGCTAAAGTGTCTAATACTTAGCCACATCCAAGATGGATCTCCCACTGTTTACTAATTATACATATTTGACCACATTAAGTCTAAACACATGTTCTCTTAGTCAAAGTACCTGAACTTCCCAATGACTCGTATCGGTGGGTACGCGGACTAAACATCAAGCTCGTCTAGTTTGGTTTAGCTATGACGGAGACGTTGTGGTTCAATTCTGACCCATTGATCTTACGGGTATTTTTCCTACGTGAATTAACTAACACTCTTCCTCCACGCAATTGGAGGTACTTTTCCTGTAATTTATACCTTCCACATCCCTAAGTTATTAGTGTGGTTAAATGCCAATAGCCCGTACGGGTAGTAATACGTGGTGTATAAAATAAATCATTCGCCACCCAGTGTGCTCAATTAGTCGTGGATAGTATTAACACTGAAGTAAATGGTAAATCAGTGGTAAGTTATTTAATTTTTTTTAGCATCCTGGCTCACTACCCATTTGAGCTGTATGTCTTTAAGCAGGGATGGATCCAGATCATGTTCATAGGGAGGAGGGTCATAATTGTAAATACCATAGTGACTTACAATGTTATATTTCTGTTTAAAGCCATTTAATAATTTCTCATTCTTATTTGATCTTTCTGCGTATTTTAAGCCGTGGTCATCTTCTCCAATTTTTTAAAATCATATAGTTTTTATAAACTATTTGAAGTGGCCCTCTTTAATACATTTTTTGAAAAATAGTTCACTCTAGAAGCTATGAGTTATCTTTGCCTTGATTTTTTTTTAATTAGATTCTTTTATAAATCATAAGCCACCATTTAAAGTGTTCCTCGCCTATAAATTTTTGAAATTTGGATTTCCCTCGAAGCTATTTAGAAGTTTTCTCACTTTAATTTTTTAGGATAGTTAGATACTTCTAGAAGATAATCTTTGAAGTGGTCTTCCACCAACAAAATTTTGAAAATCGAATTTTTTTCAGAAACTAGGCTATTTGGGGTTGTCCTCGCCTGAAATTTCTTCAAAATGACATGTATCTATAAGCTATTTAGAGTTGTCCTCCCCTAAACATTTATGAAATTTGGATGACCTTGGAAGATATTTAGAGTTTTTCTCCCTGAATTTTCTGCCAGTTTGATGTTTCTAGCTTGGAAGTTATTTAAAGCGGTCTTTTTCGTCAAATTTTTGACAATAGAATGCATTTAGAAGTTATTTGGAGTTTGATTTAAGGTCATCTTTCAGCTGCATATTCGATAATATCAGAGTATTTGAAATATATCTGGAGGGGGTGGTATTTATTCAAGGGAGAGGCAAATTATTTTCAGGGGTGCAGAGTCCCCCATAGTTCCACTGCTCCTACTGTCATACTTTATATCCGGTATTCGTGGATGAGTTATCAGGCGATTATTAGTCTTCTTTGATGTGTGGTAGTCTGCCGTATCTATGCGGAAAAATGCTCGTTACTCGCTATGCACGACAAATATTCATATATGAAAACGATATATTATTTTCCACACTTGCGTGAGTCATATTAAAACTTGAATAAATGTGGATGAATAACGCACATGTGGACCCGACTTAAGAGGTATTTGCACATAAAAAATACAAAAAATTGTATAATATATCTGTGCTTTATTTTCTTTCTAAAATTTAAACTTTCATTTTGTTTTTTGTATTAATTTTCTAACTTTCACAGGGGGTCAACTGACCCTTTGAACCCCCCTCCCCCTTTATGAATCCGCGCCTGCCTGAAGTTTATTTAATTTAGTAAATAAACCTGAGTAGCTCAGATGATAACGCAAGTAGATGGTCCAGGGTTCAAATGTCTTTCAAAATATTAAGGATGTTGCCTTTATGTGACGTCATGGCAGCTCAAGACAGGATTTCCCTGTTAGTGAATTTATGTTTTATTCAGCAAGTTTAAAGATATAACGTTAAAACAAAAACCACACATTCTTAAATAATTCTAAAAATAGTCCTAAAGTATCACAAAATTATGATTTTTAACTTGAAATAATTTTTTTTGTAAAATATTTTTTATAAATCCTCTTAACTTAGGCTATTTGTGTTATTCGTGAAAATGTCCTTTTAGGAGTCTTCCTGCCAGGATGTATATTAAAAAAGTTAGTGATCCCATATCTCTATCTAGAATAGGAAACAAGAAAAAGGTGATTTTAAAAAATCAAGTCAATGTTTTCAGGGCACAGATAGTATAGTTACTGTGTAAACTCGCCAGAGGAAGAGGGGAAGTGTTATCAATAATATAAACAAAAAGCCTCTCAGGTTGAACTGTTCATTTTCTTGCCTTTCTTTATATTTCGTACATTGGAGTCTAAGTGTGATACTGCTTAAACTGCTTAGGTGCGTCAAGTTAAGATGCAACCCGCTTTGTAAAATAGCTTCGAAATCACCAAATAGGCAACGCCATTAATACAAATACACACACGTAGAAAAGCAAGGTATTTGAAACATTGTGAAGAGCACATTTCTTAGCCACGAAGACAGATGACCCCATTAGAACGGTTTTAATCGTCCTCTCCTCATTTGAAAATTAATTTAGAAAGTTTTCCCAACAAAGTTACTACTGCCTTATCTGTCACTCGTCAGACACTTTACTCAGACCTACCCTGGGGGTACAGTCAAGTCGAGGGGGGGGCGGGGGGTGGAAACAAAAACAGTTTTGAGTCCAGAAGTGAAGTTTGTGAAGGTTGTATTCTGATAGTGACAGTTCTCTTTAAAACGACTGTTTTATCATGAAAACGTCAAATGCACAAGGCCTCCCTAACAAAGACGGCGTGGATTATTTCAAGGGAGATACAGTAGCCCCATGGCTTCTTTGGTGCTGACTGACAGCTTACAGCTGACAAGTGAGAGCTTTGAAAAGTTACCAGACCAAATTATGTATCCCTACGCCGAACCATATGATCTGCAAAAACATATGTTTAGCAGCTGTCAGTAGCACCAAAGAAGCCACGGGGCTATTGTATAAGATGTGTGTAAAGACACATATTGATATTTATAGAATATAAATCAAGACATGTTTATATATATATGTATATATACCTGTATGTAATGTATGTATGTGGTTGTGTTTGTGTGAATAAATATGTTTTTATTTATATTCTAAAATATTATTGTTTATCTTTACATCTAGTGCTATAAAACATAGTTTTACCTATATCTATTTATGTTCTATGTATATATACATATAGTATAACATAAATAGATAGTCTGAATTATTCATGACAGGTAAACGACAATTCGAAAATTGAATCAAGAAAGAAAAAAATTCTTATCCACAGAAAATAGGTGTTTGACTTTAATCTACTATTCCTTTTTCTAATAATGTGTAAAGCTTTCACGTCATTAATAATAATGTTTTTTTTATTTATGTTTACTCAAAACAAAAGAATAAATTAGCTCACATGTTATATTATTAGTAAATAGCTGCAAGTGCCTTGCGCTGCCCGGGTAGCATTCTTATGCTTTATATTTTTTACTATTAATATTTTTTCGTAATAAAAGTTGAGATATCTCCTTGATAATGAATTTAGACAGAAAATAAATCGCTACGGATTCAAAATTAAATACTGATAGCATGCAGTTAATGGATATCTTAATAACATCACAAGTCGATAATCACGTGACCCAAGACTTCAGGCTTATAATATATTAAGGGTACAGGGGGAAATAGAGAAAGTTCAATTTTACGGTAACTCAAATTTGACAATCATGAGTCCTTTTTAATTCAATTTATATTAAGGTTAAAATAGGGCCCTGTCATATTTAAATTAATAAAAAAAAGGATTTGCTAGGGTCTTTATGGGGTTTGAGATATAAAAATAGTTATCCTGTAAAATAGATTAAATGTAACTTTCCCCCCTTTTCTCCTTGTACTCCTTCAAATGTCATATAATAAAAAAATACCGTGAAATAGACCCCCTCAGGTGGCCAAGTTTCAGCGCTCTAGGTTTCTTAGTTTTTGAGTTCTAAAGTTCACACACACACACAAAATACACCATCTATTTTA
>JBCFYV010002255.1:26749947-26775296 GCA_039000515.1 Timema cristinae
GGGGAAGGTTTTAAATCAAAAAAAAGATCTTACGGGGCAAAAGTTGTGAGTGGGAAGTAGCAAAGAAAAACGTTCTTTAGCAAAGGGGATTTGGAAATTGTAAAGGTCAAAATATCTTTACTGGTAGAAAAGAGTTGTGAGTGTGAAGTAGAAAAGAATGATCGTACATGGGTAGCAAAGAATTGTAGGGGTGAAGTAGCGGGGAAAAGATCGACAAAAGAATCGTCCAGCTCACATGAAAAAATCCATAAAAAAATTTTTTTGCGAAGAATAAAATCCAAAATTTTTTAAAACGAACGAAAAATCATAAAATTTTTGTTATTTACGGGGACTTTCTGACCGGTTTATCAACACATGATTTTAAAAACAATTAATTCAGAAACACATAACAAAGTTTCCCCCGAAAATCATCACTACAAAAAAGAAGCCCCTTTCGCCAATCATATATTTTCCCATACCGTAATCGAAAAGGAATCTCACTGTAGTTAATTAAAAACTATGGGTGCAATAAACAATTTTTTCATCGCTTCTTATTTTTTTTCGTGCTATCCCCATTTTACATAATGAGTTAGGTTAAAAGGGAAATTAATAGTACTGAACTTTTAAATCATATTGGGAACCCTTCGTAAAAAATTACAATCAGAACGTCCAGCAGGATTAGACCCCCGATCTAATTGCTACATGGAAACCAGACTAGCGATTTTAATGAAAGTCTACACCCTCACATTTTTGTTTAAATAAATCATGCTTAATATTTACGAAAAAAAAACCTACCGTACATAATTTTTTCCAATTTAAAGGGGGAAAAAAAATTTAAAGTTATTTTTTTTTTAGACATAAAAACCATAAAATAATTATTATAGGTGATCACTGGGCTAGGACTCACCTTTTCTGTTCTTGTTTTTGGATGGTATGGTCAAGATTAAAAACCCCCGGGGGTGCAGGAGGGTTTTTTTTTTTAATGGTTTATGTGAATTGCGGGAAATTTTTCCCTTTTACAAATTCTACTTTTTAAATTGCCATTCTTAGTTAATTAAATAGGATGGCCTGAATTAGAAAGGAATAGTGCAGGAAATGTTTGTCATGTTATATTCTTATTTAGCTTTTTTAAAATAAATGAAAGTTTCGTCGCTTTGGGCTAAGGCTTCACTTCGCAAAGTGTTAGTCCCGAAGAGGCAGCAGGGGTATTTAATCAAATTTGGGTTTGCATGGGGGTATTTTTCTTAAATTGTTTACTACCACCCCCCCCCTCAACAAGTTGGAGCTTTCCCCTTGAAATTTTATTTTTTTTCGTCATCCTATTTCCCCTAGCGCAATTAAAAAATAAAAATTTTTTTCGTATAAAAAGCGGATAGGATACGGGTGAAAAAACAATTAGGGAAAGTAAATTTTTTATTTTTTTATAAATAAAAATTTTAGTAGTTTTTTTTGTGTTTTTTTAACAATGCACTAACTGTTCTTTATACTTTAAGAACTTGGTTTTGGCTCTGGTCATTTTTTCTTTAATTTAAAATAAATTTTTTCCACACGGGGATTGCTGGGCCCCGTCATAACTTCATATGTCTAATAATCCATCTTATGTTTAGGAAAGACCAATTTTATTTTAGGCAGTTAATTTATCAATTGACGCCTTAACCATTAAACACTGAAGTGGGTGTCAAAAAACGTATGAAACGGCCCCTGAGGGTGGGGAAAAAAGGCCGGGAAAATTATAAGTTACTCTTTAAGTTTCTCATCGAAACCCCATTTTTAATCCCAGGTGAGACCGCGCGCCATTCTGCGTCACCATAGGGATTAGGGGCGTCCCTTCAACCCAATTTCACCACCGCGCAAGAAGAAGGAACGCAAGTCCACCCTTCGCCCAGCCGAAGGGGCCAAACCAGGAAATGTATCCGTGGGGGCCGAAGGAGCAACCCCAGAGTCCCAAACACCCCGAACCCCATCTTTTCGGAATTGGAGGTTTTGAGAACCGAACTGGCGAAAGAGGGGGAAACGAACCCCCGAGCTGCAGGTCAGGGGTTACAAAGGGCCTAAAACCGGGGGGTTTAAAGGTTTATAATGAGAGTTCAAGCAGTAGAGAAGGACCTGGGAGACTACAGGTTTTCTTTTTCCTTTCGTATTTTGACACATATCTCCCCACACCCTCCTCTTAAGTATAACGTGGACAAAGCTTTCGTTTAAAATTTTGGGCGTCCCTGATGAGGGGTCAGGGGTTGAATCCTAAACTTTTTTAAAAACAGTTTTTTAAATAAATAGTTTCCCACCTCCTTTAGGGAAAAAGTGGGGTACACTTTCCCCAAATTTTGCCTTCCGCCCCAACCCCGATAGTGTCTATGTAAAAAAACCGGGGAAAGGGGGTAAAAGAAGTGCAAAAAAATAATCCACCCTGGTTAAATATCGATGAACTCATGAGTGACGGATTGTCGATAATGGGGAAAGGGTGAGGTTTGAGTCCAGACCGGGGGCATTTATTCTCAAGTCTAAACCATCCTTTTAATTCATATCTTTAAATAAAACCGTTTAAAGCTCGGTTGAACATAATAATTTTTAACAAAAAACCCACCTTATCCAAAAAAGATCTGACGTGTTTGGTCTAAAAACACACGTTATTAAAAACAAACAAAAAAAAGACACTTTAACTAAAACTTTTAGCTGAGCATTTTAATTTAATATACTTTTAAAGATTTTCTAAGTGAATTAAAAAAGTAAATATTATAAAAACGGGTTAACTTATTTTGTTTTCTGAAGGAGACCAATTTTGGGTCTCACACTGTATTCCTAAACGACGAAAAAACTACCAATTTTTTTCCCGGGAAAGGATTTTTACATACCCCCCAGGTTTCTTTTTCCCTTTACGGGCCAAAAGTATGGGACCTCATAGCCGTAAACGTGAATAGGTTCCTTCCACGGCCCCCAAACCCCCCTCGTGACCCAGGGGACCTTAGGTCCCGGGACCTACAAAACTCGATCCCCCTCTGAAAAAATGGGATACCGGTTCAGGCCGGATACCCAGGGGGGCAGAATTCTCCCTTCTTCCGTCCTCAGGGTTTGGACCCAAAAAGGGGGGCTACGACCTTCCACCCATCCCGGGTGGTTAAACCGAGCTATTACTTCCACCCAAATACCTTGCGATCTCACTCTTTCCCTTTGTGGGGAATGGATACCCCAGCGCGTGGAAAAATATCTCTCCCCACTACTCGTGCTAGAGTGGAGGGGCCATGCACTACAACTTCCCTTTAAAAAGGGCTCACCACATACGAGCAAGGCCCGAACCCCCCCACGCGCCCAAAGCCCTCACTCGTCGCAAATTTAAACTCACTGCCCCACGGTCCAACCATTTTGGCCCCAGTCACAGCAAGCTTTTCGACGTGGTTTTGGGCAGCCCTGTATACTACTTTTAATGAAAAGTCAACGGAGGGCATACCAGTCCTCAGGACCACCCAAAGCACTATAGGTACCGATGAAAGCTACCCTCTGAACCGAGTGCTTTACTTCACCTCCAAAGGAGTTATGCACGGATTTTTTTCGCTCAAGAGTAATCCGTCGATCCCAGTTTGTTTGAGCCCACAAACATCGTGTATTAATGAAACTTTTCCCCAAACAACCCCACCAAAACCATATAACTAGACTAATGGATAGGGTTTAAAAAGGGAGTGAGAGGGAATATTCCCGTTTGGGCCCCGGAGGGAAAACCAATATTAAATAAACCACCCCCCCGATCAACACCACCCCCCCCACCAACAAACAAAACAAGGAAAAACATAAACCCTGGGCGGGTATTTAAAAAAACTGAATTTGGGGAACCATTCAGGGAATACCAAAATAAAACCCCCCCCTGTTTCGAAAGCTGTTTTGAAACTTTAACCCCGTACGGAACTAAACCCCCTTTTGGGGCGGTTTTTACCGCTAAGTTATGGGGGGGCCCGGTTCGATTCCCCTGGTATTGGTGTTTTTTCCCCATAAAGGGAAATAAACCCCCAAGGTCAGGGTTAAGTTAGGGTTTAATGTTTCCATGGGTTTTACCCCGCATAAAATCATTTAACTCATCGGACAGGGGAAAAGCTTTTTGGGAAAATATGACGATTAGACATTCGGGTTTCCCTTTGGGAAAAGGTAATTTTCTTTCCACAAATAGGGTCGAGGGTGTAGCCCAAACGGGCAATATATATATATAAAAATACTGAAACTAAAACCTTTAAATAAAAATAAAACACACCAAACATTTCTGAACTTGAAAAAGCCCCCCCTTTTTGAACAAAAGAATGAGGGTCAGACACGGGATCGAGGGCTCAAACCAAAAGAAGAAATGAGGCGGACGTTGACGTCGGGGACAAAATTTTTAGAGCCCAAGAAGAAAGGAACCCGTCAACTGCCCAACCAATACATGCCAAAAAAGGGACAAGCAGTGATGACTTTTTTTTCACAATCGCGCGATTTTTATTTGGACGTCATGCCGAGTTTATAACTGTGCCCATAAATTAAATCGCAAGTACGTTTTGTTTTGGTGATCTCAGTTTTTTTTTTTTTAATCCTTTGAAACAATAAATCGAGAGTTAAAAAAGAAAAATTTGACTGTTTGAAAGGATGGGGATAGTTTTAATTGCATCTATAAAAGTATAGTCAGTTTTTTTTTCCAGTGATGACAAACCTGGGTTCAAATCCCAGTTGGTTTACTGAGGAAATAATTTTATTCGGGTTTCATAGTGTCTTCCCACGCAAATGCGGGAACACTATTTTTAAAATCATAACTTCATCGCACCTAAAAGATTGGTGTTTAACTTGTGGATAGACTGGGGGGGTAGTATGACATGCGGAGCTTGAATTATTTTGTAAAATATGCTACCCATCCCACACAGTGAGCACGTGGATTACTTCCCCAACTCGTCTAGTTTTCCAAAAATGGGGTATATCACAGTGTTATAATTCTCAGGCCCGGGAAAATACTTATAGAGTTTTTTCCTGCGTGGTTTTTAACTCTCAACCAACACTAATACCCCATTAGAGTAGGGGATAAAATAGTTTTTTTGGGTTAATAGTAAAAAAAATAGCTCCAATAGGAATTATAGAAGTGAAGTTCTAGGGACTTTACCTTCATTTCGGTGACCTGGTGGTCTAGGTAAGGTGTTAAACTTCAGTGCTGGGGTCCGGGTTCAATCCTCGGTCCCGGCACAGATTTATCTGATTACCAAACCCTTCCTTCACACTCTGACAAGACATCTTGTGAATGGGGGAATGCCCAGCCTCCACCGGGGTTTCCCGGATTCCACTTTAAACTGTAGGTCCTTCATTCACCTCACAATCACCCTACCATTAACACATTACGTAATGCGTATAACCCGAAGGGTTAGTAAGACCGGTGCTAAAAATAATAATAATAATATACCTTATTTGTCTTGTAAATAGACTGGAAACAAACACCAGAACGAAAAATTTCAACCAAACAATGCGTTTCTGTCGGTTTAAATACTCAGTACTTCTAACTAAAGTCAGAAATAACGTTCCTTAACAATGTACCTACTTGGGGAGTTCGAAGCTATTTTGCAAAATGGTTGCATCTCAACTTGATGCAATTAAGGTGGATATTTAGGAAACGTATCTTTTAAGTTTTATAGCAAAGCTTTTTTTTGGCCTAAATAAAGAAATATTGATCCAGTGAAAAAATTGATTTTAGTTTTTTTCACAGGGTGAGTAAAACATTTGTTGAATATATAGGTCATGATCATAGTGGTATTAGAGGAGAAACTTCTCAAATAAAAGAGAAAAGCGTATAACCCGAACAGGTATTAAAAGGAAGTGCTAAAAAATGTTTAGAAAAAAGGGTTTTGTCATTAAATTCTAAGACATCCTTGACATATAATTCAACAACTGTTAATATAATCAGGTTTAAAACGAATAAAATCTATTTTTTCTATTGGAAAATTATTTGATTTTTTTTTGACCAAAAAAAATTTTTTGTTAAAATAAACAGCGAAAAAAACCGCCCTTACTTTCGTTTTACTACACTCAACACTTTAAGCACTATAAGCGACGTCACACTCTTCCTTTGACGAGTAAAACACCATTCTTTTATTTATGATTGAACAACAATGATTTGAATTTCAAAATAAACTTGCTTTCTTCCTTTTTTACTGTAATAGGTCCCCATAGCCAAAAGCCATAGCTTCATGGGTTTTTAAAATCTACATCTTGAAAGGAAAATTCCTACTGTCATTTTAGTGAATGTATTGAAAATCCCAAGTTATAAAAATAAGCTTTTGACAATTAAAGACTATTTCTATATAAATTTTAAAAATTTAAGATTTTGGTTTAATATTATATTTTTTTAAAAATCGTCAAATAAAACCTAAAAACCTAAATATGGAAACCTTTTCTTGAGTTGGTCACTAAATCACAGGGAGGTAACGTTCTTAAGGTATCTAGTTGAAAAATTAAGTAAAAAAAAACACTTGAATATAGAGTCTAGTTCATGGAAATAATTACATATAGAGTTCCCTTCAAACTTGTGAAGTGTTTTATATCAATTTACTAAATGATTTGTGTTGATTTATTAAAAGTGAAAAGATAAATATTGACACGTTACTTCTACAACTAAACCCTGTTTGTTGTTAGTTAGGCACGGGCCAGATTATTTGCATCAGAAAATGGCAAACTTTGTTTTAAATTTCATCGCCAACTCTTCTTATTGATGCTCTTTTTTTTTTTCGCTACTGATATGCAACATAAAATAGCTTTTATTTAGTTATTTAATATAATATCAATGTTTATATCATAGCAAATAAAATAACTACAGATGGAAAAAAATAAATATTGAGGTTATTTTTATTTATTTAATTTTTTTTTCATGTATTTAACGTGCACTTTCTGATCCAATGATTATCAACTCACGAGAATTTCTATTAACGAGAGCATAAGGCCCACCAATTTTGTCAGGAAAGGTATTTACACATACCTTCAATGTCTTTACATGCCATAATAAAATGGATCTACGGCTTTACTTTCCTCTCCGAAGGAAGTTGTGCCTAAGGATTTTTATCACTCAAGAAAAATCCGTCAAACCCGGGTTTAGTTTGGACCCACTAACAACAGGTACTGAGGCGATCACTTTAACCTCAAGACCACCGAGGTCAACTTGAGGTCATTGACTCAAGGGGAAAAAATCATAGGGTGGTTGTGTTTTCAAAAAGTTCCTCATTCACCTCTGAGAAGCCTTGGTCCGAAACTCGGTAGGATCTCAAATTGAATGAAAAAGTGAGAAAGGTAAAAGTTATTTAGGATTATCCTCAAGTGTATCCCCTGAGTATTTAAAGGTTATTTTCTAGGTGTTGAGGATATTTGTAAGTTACAAGGGAATAAAGGGGAAAGTCATATTTCCATAATTTCCCCCGGGCAACTTTTAAAGTCCCAAACTACCCGCCTCAGTGACGTAGTTGGCTAACGCGCTTGTCGTGTTGAGCTCGACGGCTGAGTACGGGAATCGAGGTTCGAATCTCGGTCGGGTGAACTGGGGGTTTTCCCTTTGTGTTTTTTCCCCCTCTCCTCCACGAAAATAGGGGTTTACTTCCTCTAATTCAACCTTCCCAATTCCTAATCCATTAGCATAATTAGTACTTAAAGCGTATAAAACCCCAACGGGGAGTAAGACGCGGTGCTAAAAAAAAATGTCGCAAGCTCCATAAGGATCCCAGCAAATCTACATGTTATTAATTTTTAAAAAATATGTCAGACACGTGCTTTAAAACATAATTTAAAGTGTATTACAAAGTTCTCTGAGTTTTTAACAGATGGGAGCACAAACTCAATTAGACTTCAAATTGTAGTTTTACCCTTTTCCCCTTTCCTGTACCTTTCGTTATTAACTGTCACATCTGCCGATCACAAGACCTGACATAAGAGAGTGTAAATAGATCTAGTTACTTTTCTAGCTAGGCCATTCCTATCAAATAAGAAATGAATAATAATAATAATAATAAATAATAATATCTTCATGGTGCTATCATGAATTTGTTCGAAGGCGACAATTGGTTTGGTGTCGACTCTAACCCGGGCTGAAAAAGGGATTGCTGACGTTATTATACCGTCCCTTTAAAGCTCCGGGTTTTGGGAAACAAAGTGATGAGGTGGGAGGATGTAATAGATACAGCCTTTCAAGTCATGTAATGTTACATATCCAGACAAGTTGTTTTATCCTACAATTAGTCTGACAATTATTAAAGCAGCGAGACACAATTTCATGAATTAAAGACTTGCCTGCTTGGGGATTTCGAAGTTATTTTGAGAAACGGGTTGCAGCTTAAGGCCCTCGGCCCTGTGAGTGCAAGTCAAAAACCTATTTTTGGATGGTAGGTGTGAGGGGGAAAAGGCGTGGGGTGGCTTCACAACCAACCCAAAATATCCTTCCGCACCAACGAAAAAGATGGATCACGGAAAACGTAGATGGCGCTAGCTACCGGACAGGTGTTGCGGAAAAAACATACGTTGGAAATACATTTTCTCGAGAACGAGTGAAATTGTTAAAGATACTATTTTCAACACCCTTTCTAAGATAATTTTATTGATGATTATTAATTGTTATATTTTCTTATTTTTGTTATGAAACCGGCAGTTTCTATTGAAAAATATATCGATTTATCAAAATTTGATCACTATTAAATTATAGAGGGGATGTTTATAAAAAAAAATTATCAACATGCTTCTATTCTGAACAAACCGTTTCCGAAAAGAAAATTCTTGAAGAATACCGTTTGTTCCCATGGATTTGCATTTCCACGCCCAAAAGAAAAGGTCAATCACCTCAAGATAAATTGTTAGAAAACATATAATATAATATAAAATATATAAAACTTCCTAAAAAAATATAGTCATGATGAATTAAATAGCCAAGATATACAATTATTGATTACGGTTATAATCGCATCTAAATATTTGTATTCTTTAAAAATTTAAAAATGACACATGTACATGAAATCGAACCGGATCTCTTTAGCTTTGTATGCAATGCTCTTACCACTGAGCCATCCAAGAGTCGTCACGTGCTCAAGGTCATCCTTCACCCCTATTTTAAGGCATCTTCATGTTTATTTGGGTCACAAAAAACGTTTTGTGATAGTTGAGAATTGTTTTTAAAGTTTCGAAGCTCAGAACTGTATTATATGGGAAAAATAAAGTACCTGCACTGGCGCGAAAGCCAGGTGTATAGTTTAGGAAATAAACAAAACCTTGTAAAATCCGACCGTATTTGAACTATGTCCTAATCTCTAAAACCATTGACATATTTATTAATATGCGTATAGCCCTAACGGGTAGTAAGACCGGGGTGCTAAAAAAAAAGATAATTACTGAAGATGGAGGAATGACGGGTTAGTGACACCTTTCTTTTCATCGAAAACTATTTCTTAAGAGCACTGTCCTGTGTTTCGCCTTTTAAGAGTCATCTGTCCAACTGGCTACCGGTCCAAGTGAAGCAGTTTCCCTTGTGGAACCTTGCCGTAAAACCAACCGATGATTTGGTAAGTCCCCTCTTTTAGGCATATAATAACGATGACAAGCAGATTTTTTTATTTGATCGTGTCCCACGGTTACGTAAAAAAAAAGAGAGAGAAAGAAAATGAGTGCCACGATAGAAACTCTCCTTTGAAATCCCCTTATTGCTTCAATGTTGAAATGCCCGTTCCGTGACTAACTCGCTACAGCACAGTTTTCACTGTAAGTTATTTTAGAATTTACAAACTCTGGTTTTTTTAGTTAACATTGATAATATTTTACTTAATTATTATAGTTATTTTTTAGTATGAAATATCTCTCAAATATGACAGATGAAGAAACACATGACTTGACGTATGAAATACATGAAAGTAGATCAAGTAGCTTTACTACACCCACTTTCAGTGCCGAATGAAAATAAAGGTGGGCGTGTCAAACTCTTTCATAATAACACATCGATAATTGAAAATATTGAGGAGGGGCTCATTTAAAAAAAAAATTGTCACCATTATAAGTTAAAAATATCAATTTTCAAATCCTTATTATTTAAAAGAAAGTATCTGAGCTCTTTTAACCCGTACTAATCATTCTAAGGACGCAAGATGAGAAATATCGATTATAATAAAATATATCCACACAAACTTATATTTACAATGACAAAAATAAACCCATGACTGCGATTTTGAACCTTAGTTACAGAGTCAAGCTTATGTATTATTATTATTAATTTATTATTAGCACCCCCGCTTACTACCGTTCGGTTATACGCACTTACGCAAATGTGTAAATGGAGGGGGATTGTGAATGAAATGGAGGACCTACACAGTTTAACGTGGAATCCGAACCACGGTGGAGGCCTGGCATTCCCCACATTCACAAGATGTCTTGTCAGAGGTGAAGGAAAGGTTTGGCAATCAGATAAATCTGTGCCGGACCGAGGATTAAAGCCCCGGACAACAGCTCAGAAGTCTGACCCCTTTCCCCCTAGACCACCAGTCACCTACAAGCTTAGAAATAAACGTATAAAAGCTACTCTTCCAGCACAAATCAAGATTAGCTCTTTTTTTTCAGCAAAAGGGGTGATATCAAGGCTTTTAAATATAATGTTGAAGTCACTATTTAATTGATTATAATGTGTGCCCGTAAAAGTGACCTTTTGGGTGTTCGCTCATTTTCATAAGAGAAAACCACTGTCAAACACTCATGTGATTCCAAACATTCCACGTAGTTGCTGTACAAATTTAACACCATTTGGAAATCAATCTTTTTTGAAAAAAAGTTTAAAAATTGGGTGCTTCAATCTCACTTGCTAAGATTTCGCCAAATATTGGCAATCTTACAAATGTCATAATTTCTTATTGTGTAAATTTTTACAGTTTTTTTTTTATAAAAGAAGAGTTGTGCCATATTGTATATCGGTTTATAAAAAGGACGTGGGCCGCAGAGAAAAAAGGATTGGGGCCCCATCTAGCCCGTGGGCTAAAAGTTTGACAAGTCTGGTTTCCCAAAACGTCACCTTCATCTTAAGACTGGCCAGCTATGAAGGAGAGATTGGAGTTCTAACTCCTGTTAGGGTCAAATGAAAGTGTTTTTTCCCTAAATTTAATTTTTTTTGAGGTATTTAACGTGCACTTCTGAACCGACTGATTACATCAGCACACTAGAATTTCTAGGAACGAGAGCGAAAGGACCTACCAATTTTCCGGGGTAAGTCTTTTCACATACCTTCCAGGGTTATTTTACATGCCACAATCGACAAGGACTAGCGGCTTTATTTTTCCTCCGAAGGAGGTTGTGCTACGGGTTTTTATCGATAGAGAAAAATCTAGCAGCCCCAGCTGAGTTGAACCCACTAACATCGGGTCCTGAGGTGGGCACTTTACCCCCAAGACCACTGAGGTCGACTGAATAGCTCTTGAATATTTGGAATGAACATCGAAGAGTTTAAAACATAACGCTCTTTTATATTCATTTTAAAAATAATTTTATAACACCATGAATACTACCCGTTTCGTGCTATACGCCTATATGCTGATTACACTAATGTATTAGGAACTAAGAAGGTTCAATTTAGAGGAAGTGTACCCACGTTTGCACTAAGGAGAGAGGAAAACAAATAAGGAAAACCATCCTCAGTACACCCGACCGGATCGAACCCTTATCTCCCCATCTTGAGTAGTCTAGTCTATAGCAAGAATATCGCCTTAAGCTATGCAGGCACCTAAGTGGGTAAAAAGAAATCATGTTCAAATTCCACTATGTTCATTACAAATGTTCAATAACTGTTCAGATTACTATGCGTAGAAAATTAAACTAAACGTTTCTAATAAAGCTATATTTTATTTATTCCAGTCGAAGACTTTTTTGCTATAAAATTAAAATATAATAACCTTAACTCATGTTTCCATCCACCAAACCTATGTCAAGCTAGTTTGTAAGTCATCTGTTAATATAAACAAAAATTAAAAGTACACTTTAGTATCCATATAAAATAAAATTTTGAAAATGTTGAAAAATAATGTTAAACTGTTTATTAGCTGTGTACAATATTAGTATATTTCAATTTAATCTTAAGACAAACTCAACAACCAGACCTTCTATTATTATTTTTATTACGTTGTGAATGGGGAAACAGGATTAATTTTTAAAGTGGAACCTTTTTCGGTCGTGCCCATAATTTGTTTCGATTTCTCTTCATATACCAATCTGGAATATTTTAACCCATACTAATCACTCAAAGGGACGCAAGACTAAGCAAGCTATTAAAGAAAATAAATTTACATCAACCTATTAATTAGACTTACTAATGACCAAAAACAAACCCATGAGTGTCGAGTTTAAACCTTGTCATCAGAAGCAAGCTTGGAATCAACGTAAACTCTTTCAGCATAAATAAAGAATCAACGTCTACAGCTACTATTCAGTCCCAATCAAGAATCAACGTCCAGCAAACTATTCCAGTCTTAATTAAAAATAAACATATACCGATACCTTCCAGTATAAATAAAAAATTGGCGTATACGACATTTTGAATTTTCTCTAAAAATAAAGTCATTTTTATAAAGAATCACGACATTACATTGTTTTAGTGGTTTTGTAACTTCAGAAATGCCATTCTCCCAAGAAGAAAAAGTATAATAGATTAAATAAGTTGTCCGAGCAAGAGTGGGAGTACAGAAGAGTGAAGGAGATAGTAAAGAAAGCAGGACTGAGATGGGGATAGTCACTAATGAGGATGTAAAAGGAAAATACCGAAGAGAATGATGGAGAGTACGTATGAAAAAAAATACTGCTAGAAGGTCAAGAAAAAAGATTGGAGAAGCAGATGTGTAAGTGAGAGGGAGAATAAATAGAATCAAATAAATGAAAAATGAGAAGGAAAGAGGGAAGATGGAAGCATTTTACTTCGCTGTCCCGCCATAGGCTATAAATAGTAATGATAAAGATTATGATTACTATTATGAAATATTGGTGCCTTTGATAACATTGCGATTGATCTTTTTGAGCTGTATAGTTAAAATATGCATTTCAAGTTGAAATTTGTGTTTGTGGACAATTTTATCGTGGGGGGGGGGGAGGTCCTACAAATTTCTTTCACATGAGTGATTCAACTGAGTAAAGGGGGCGTAAAATGACGATGGAAGAAGATCATGAAAGTAGGTCATGTAAAATGGCATCAGAGGTTTAAAAAAGTAGTTCGCAGCATGCGTGATGATCGGGATGACCGGGCAAGAGGGAGTGGAATTTTTTGCCTATTGTCTTTTCTTTTTCTTGATCTTAAAACATAAACAAATAAGTTACATAATATATTTAATTTCAGTTTTTAAAAATAAAAGGGTTTTTAAACCAAAGGGACTTTTATTGCCAAATCTTTTTGTGTTTTTTTTTGCATATTTTTGAATAAACCCTTATTTCAGCTCTGTCCTATCTTTTTTTCCCCTATTGTATAGATTTTCTTCGACACACCATGCAATTTCAGAGAAAATTTTAGCTTTTTCGTAAATGAAAAATTTGAAATTAGTCCTTTAAAATTTGTTTAAAGTAGAAAGAATTTTTTAAAATTATAAAAACATTATATTTGATAATAATTGCCTCAGGTAAGTAGTCTAGCCTCAGGCTGCCAACCATAGGCCCAGGCTATAACAGCTGATACCGGAGATTTTTCTAAAAAGGGAAAAATCACCAGGGTCACAAAGGTTTTGTTTTTTTTGGGTTTAAATTTAGGTTTAAGACTTCATTGGTTTTAACCCGTCATATTCACATCATAAACCCCCTCATCGGAAATACCTCCACTAAAAAAGGTTACAGAGTAAAATTCTTTCCCCATGACAACGATACTCGGTACAACTAATCATTCTGCAAACTAACTACTATTTTACAGGGTTCCTACGTTTTTGAAAAAATATTCCCCCTGACTTTTCCCTGACTTCCCTGACTATTTTCCCCCAATTTTCCCTGACCAATTCTCAAAAATTTCCACTAAAATTTTTACGTACTATACCGGAAAATTTTAAATTTAAAAAATAAATTAAATTTTTTTGCCCCCCCCCCTTACACCCCGACCTCCCTCACCTCTCAGGAAGAAAAGAAAGCAACACTTCCAAACAGGGGGGGGAAAAAAGTGGAAAAAAAATAATCCCATCAAAAATTGTAACAAACTTGATTCCCTTTGGAAACAGGGCAGAAATCTATTAAAAAACAGCCACAAAACATACTAAAGATTTGGTACATTACAGTTTTTTTTTCCCTAAACGTACATTCCTGAACTGAATAGCTAAAAACAGGAACTCTGTCTGCTTTCTATTATTCATGTCTAAAGTCAATTTTATTTTTATTAAAATTTCACTATAGCCCCAACAATAAGAAACATGTTATATTTAATAAAGTGAAGCTTGTTTCTTTTTCAGTTTTTGCAACTCCACGTCTTTTTGCTTCTCGTTTCTCTTCATTTCCATCTTAAATTTTTTTTTCTTTCTCCTTCAAATTTTTAATTTTGTATATCTAATTTCCTCTTTTTTCCTCCTTCTTCTTGTCTTTTTCACTTTTTCTTCTTCTTCATCTCTAATTTTTCAGATACTTTCCGAGCACCTCTCACTAACCAACATCTTTTTGCTAATGTTATTTTTAAATCCCTCCTGTTTCTTGTATCTCATATGAATTGACGCTGGCAATGACTTCTTTCATGCAGTTTTCAACCCAGTAAAGATTTATTGACTGAAAAACCCCTTTCAACAGTTGCATTCCCATGCGACAAGACAAGGCAAATCTTTATTACTTCCCAAAGTTTTTGTATTCTTCTCCTATTAAAAAAGCTCCCAAAATATGTCAAGTCCACTTCATCACTAAACTGACACAAGGACAAATTTTTTTTTGAAGCCAGATTTTTTGGGGTTGCAAAAATGCAAGACTTTCTTCATTTTCACCAAACACATTTAATTTTGGGCATGGTTGGGTTTCCTCCAAAGAAAAAAAATCTCTTTTTGGCCAGTTGAGGGAATGTTGAATAACACAAGGTCCAATGAAAAAAACCCTCTACACTTTCTTTTTTTAAGGGGACTTTTTTTTAGTTTTTTGAAATCATGGGGTTTTAACATCGGCGGCACTCAGTATAAATTCTAATTTTTGTTTTTCGTTACTGTGATCGCAGTTTCTCCAACAAACGTCTTTTGCAAACCCCCCTATATAAATTTTTTTTGCAAAGGACAAATTTCTGATTTTTTTTGTCAATAGACAGAAACTTTGGACCCGTGCCTTCATCAATCAGTTTAACTCAACATCAAAAAGGTACTTAGAATTTCTCTACAGTTTTCAAAAAGTATGGACCCTTTGGTTTTGATGTCGGGAACCGTTGCGGGAAAGGCTGACATTCATCTAAATTGTCTTGCAGAACGCTTTTTTCACTTTGGTTTTATAAAAAGGGCTGCTCTTTTCAGTGTCTCTACAGGTTTTTTTTTGGGAAAGTTTTGCTTCTTTAGAAACTTAAAAAATGGTCCCAAATTTGTAATGCCCTTTAAAGCACTTCGCATTTTCCCAACCAACGCACCCCCACGAACTTAAAGGGAAAAATTGTACACCCTTCAAATGGTGAACAATGCTCGAACGAGCTGGGAGTCGTGAAAGGTAGTACATGGACTAATAAGCTACTTTTAAACCCATCAACAGACCTACTCCTGTTCTCAAGGGAAACCTGAACAACATGAAGCCCACAAATTTCCCAGATTTAGCAAACTACATACTTCATTGTCTGTTACGTTTTTAGGTGTTCCCGAAGAAGTGTTATAAACTTTAAATTGACTTTGGCCACCATTGACACTGTATCAACTTAGAGAGGGGAAGAGGGAAATACATCCAGAAAATGTTTCAGTAATTCTTCAAGGGGCTCCCTTCGAAAAACACACTGTTAATAACGACTGATACTTTATGAATTTTTTCCCTTGTCCCAAATCTAATTACAAGTCCACTTCCTCTTTGAATAATAATTTATTCAATCCTCTCAAAACAAATTTCAAAAGTTGTTACATGATTTTAGGCGGTCCATAAATTTTTAGAAAGAAAAAAAAGCCAAGCCCCTCACAATGAATATGCAGCCTTGCTCCCCAAGGGGAAAGGATTGGGAATGGAACACTCGGGGAAAAACAATTTAAAAATTGTACTTAAATTATTCACGAATTGAAAGACATTTTTTGTCAACAACTTTCATAGCCCCAAAAGACTTCCGCCTTAGATATCATCTTTTAAACAAAATGTTATGGGTTTTTTTGAGGGACTACACCCAATTTTCACTTTAGCAAAAGCTTCCTTTTGCGACGTTACATTTTCGATGAAACAGAAAAACCTTCGAGCAACCAGCAAAAATCACTAGGTAGAATGTCTTTGTGTGCCAAGATTCCTTGAAACTGGGGAGCTCGATGAACCGAATCACTTACTTTTTTTTAAAAAAAAATCAAAGAGGCGTTGATTTTGTCAAAGTTTCAAGAGTTTTGATATGAGTTGGCCTTTTGCATGGGAACTAATGCTTGCTTTCCCATATTTTTTAAGTTTATAATTTTTTGCACATTTTACAAATGCCTGACTTTTTACTTTCAACACCCTTATCCAGTATGGAATTCAGGAAAAGCTGGGGGTTAGCCAGAGCGGTTAAAACTGTTTTTTTGTTAACATTGCTGGTATCTAACATCCGGTGCACGTATCAAACTAAACATGACAAAACCCTTTAACAAGAACAAAAAAAGTGACACAAAGTTAAAAGAATTGTCATTGCAGGCTAGAGACCTCTGCGTTCACAATTCTGAAATAAATCTACCAAAAATTGTGTTAGGGGAAATTTTAGCATGGTAAGTGCCCCTCACTTTTTTCATTGGGGCAGTGCTTAGACCGTAAAAAGAAAAAAATTTTCTTTGTTTTTTTTAAGGTGACATAAGACTAATTGCTTTCCTGATTTCCACCTTTTAAAGCTTCCCTGACTTTCCCTACTATTATTTTTTTCCCTGACTTTCCCCGACTTTCCAAGCGTAGGAACCCTGTATTATCAACACTGGAAATAAATCCCATTTCACTAGAAAATCTATAAAATAATTATACACTGTACGTCAACGAAAAATTTTTATTCTTAGATTATGTTTCCCAAATAAATAAATAAACCAATGGGAAAGAAAAATTTTCATGGATTAATTAAAAAAAAACCCTTTGTAAAGTCCCTTTCTGTAAAATTATAAAAGTTTTAAAAAAAAAAAAATCTGGGCACAATCTCAAAAATAAAAACAAAACGGTATTTTTTTTTTATCACTTATTCTGACTTTTTGTCTAAAACATTTGGGTCACCCCCTTCATGGACGAATAGTCAAAACACGTAAATCTCGTGTTAGACTGGCCGCGATGAAAGGGAACAGATAGTGGATAAAGGATAAAAAAAAACCGATTTCCGGTAAAGGGAAGGGCAAAGACTCAAACTTACACCGAGGCACTAAGGGGGATTTTCGTGGGTTTTCCCAATTCTCTCCAAACTAATTTGGATGCATTTAAATCTATCCATCTGAAACCCCTAGCCTTTTTTTCAAGAAAATGTGAGTTCATTAACCCTAAATCATATCTAAGGGGAAAACTCGAACCATAAACATCACCAATCATTTTTTGCATTTTCACTAACAACAGCGAAACGGCGGGACTTCAAACTATTATCATTTAGTTATTATTATAATTTTATCTAAAAAAAATGATAAAACGTGTTCACTGGTCTAGTGGTGACGAGAAGATTGGGTTACATTTACAGCCAAGTTTGCAAAGACACTTTTTATTTGATATAAATTGTATCATTTGATCATTCCTCACAAATGTTGGCACAATTCTTTTATAAATTATCTCTCTATTATATCCTCCCCATTGTGGTAAATATATAGCTAGTCTGGAACATAACAAGGCGCGAACACGCATTTAAGTTTGTTTTTTTAACACTCTCGTCCTTACTACCCATTCGGGTTATACGCATATATAATTACTTTAATTAAGTAAGGATAGGAAATGTTTTTAGAGATAATGTATCTGCAATTTCTAAGGTAAAAATTGAAAAAAAAAATATTTAAGAAAAACCACCTCCAGTAGACTCGACTGAGAATTCGAACCATGATCTCCCTGTCAACGGCAGGCCAGTCTATTGTTAGTGTGACACCTTATACCTTGTGGCCACCGAAGCGGGTTTTTAGAGTTATTTGATTGCAGTGCTATATGAGAGGCTCGTCTATGAAAAGTTTGTAGTATAAATCACTATAATACCAATATAAATCCACCCAAGTAGGCCTAAGCATGTGAGAAAATACGTTCAGTTACGTAGCTCAAAAAATATAATTTATGGTAGTTGCATTGTAATCTTATAAAGCGCTTTCAATGGTTGAGTTTAAAAGTTATTTCTATAATATTTTTTTTTAAATAGTATTAGATCCAATTATAAGTTATGTCCATTTTTTACATACATATGTGCTACTACCCGTTTTTATGTAAAATTGGGGTTTCGCATTATTTTTGCCCCAATATCCGAAAATTAACACCGATTGGGTAGGGCTAATAAAGGTGGAATTTAAAATAAATGTACTCAAATTAAGAGCCTAATTGTGTAGCGAGTATAAAACCCTTTAGAAAAAACCAACTCATAGCGCTCGTCAGGTATTTGAACCCTCTGACCTGAAAGTCACTAACAACCAAACATGACCAGACTTTGCCGTGCACCCTAAGGTATGGCTCATCTGAAATGTAGTGTCAAACTTCCCTGATGGGTTTCCGGTGTTCAATCCTAGTTCCCAGCACAGATTTTATCTGATTATTGAACCCTTCCTTCACCTCTGACAAGAAGTGTATTAAACCACAACTTGTGAATGTGGGGAATACCAGGCCTCCACCGTGGTTCGGATTCCACGATAAACTGTAGGTCTTATTTCATCTCGCAATCACCCTAACATTACACATTAGCGTAAGTGCGTATAACCCGAACGGGTAGTAAAGACGCGGTGGTAATAATAATAATAATAATAATAATAATAATAATAATAATAATAATAATAATAATAATAATATAAGCCTGACAATTTCTTATGAGAGATATTTTTGTTATAAACACGTTTATTTCCTCATGAAGAAATGGTCAGTAAAATAATTGGATGGGAAAAAGACACCTTCACACAACTTTCCATCTTTGTTGGACCTTACAAGTTTAATAACTGACACCCGCCTCGGTGGCGTAGTTGGCTAACGCGCTTGTCGTGTTGAGCTCTACTGCTGAGGACGGGGAGATCGAGGTTCGAATCTCAGTCGGGTGAACTGGAGGTGTTTTTCCTAAATTGTTTTTCCACTCCCCCTCCACGCAAATGCGGGTTCACTTCCTCTAATTCAACCTTCCCAATTCCTAATTCATTTGCGTAATTAGTACTTAAAACGTATAACGGGTAGTAAGACGCGGTGCTTAATTAATAATAATAATAATAATAATAATAAATAATAATAATTTAATAACTGACAATCACTGTACACTCCGTTTAGATAACATTCGCCAGGGGTGGTCTGGAAGAATCCAAGCGGCCCGGGTTTACAAAAATGATGGCCCTTAGCATAATATCTACCAGTGAAGTTACGTATCAATGTAAGATGAAGTGGTAAGGTGAAGTATTTATATCTTTATTATTAGTTAATACAAATCCGAGGCTATTTCAGCTACAACATCGACTCTCAGTTTTCTACTTTATACTGACACGAGCTAAATGCTTCCAAATGAATGGACAATAGCTGGTGTCTTTAATGATATATTAAGTCTGTAAAATGATCCTCTCCTCGCTACTTGTGTGAATTACTATAACATATGATTTTAAGTTTGTTTATAAATAACACCAAGAAACATCAGACGGGATGGTTTTAATCTAATATCATATAGTTCGCAATTGATGTATTCTGGACACCTCAAACCTACTCACTGGAACTTTTAATTTCAATTTAAATAACACTAATTTAGAATTGAATAAATATGTTTGTTTTTAAGTTTAAATAGTTGTGCCAGCTCATATCAAACCGGCCTACCACATGTACCCGGTATCACGGCAGCCCAGTCCACAGGCCTACTCTAGGAACTTGAAAGTTCACTGATGCACTTAGAAAAGTGCGCCACTTAGTCCTATCCTGAAGATATTTCAACCCAGTCCAATTCAACATACCTTATCTTGCGTTAGTTTTAGCCAGTCCACTTCATCACACCCTAACTCTATCTTGAGCTAGTTCTATCCGATTCACCTCACTACACACCCTATCCCTATCCTGGGGCAGTTATATCTAGTCCACCTCATCACACCCTATCCCTATCTTGAGCTAGTTCTATCCAGTCCACCTCATTACACCTTATCCATGTATTGAGATAGTTCTAGCTGGTCCACCTCATTACACCCTATCCCTATCTTGAGCTAGTTCTATCCATCCACCTCATTAAACCCTATCCCTACCCTGAGCTAGTTCTATCCAGTCAACTTCATCACAACCTATCCACTATACTTTACGTCTCGTCCGACAGTTGAAAAATTACTTAAAAAATGTTTGGTCCATAGTCAGATGAATGAGATGATGTAAATTACACTAATGGTGTAATTATCAACCCCTATTTTTGAAATGAATAGATACTAATCAATTCTAAAAGGGCTTCAAGGTTTGATTAAGTTTCGAAGTCTAGTATAGAGATTGGAGTTTGTTTTAGAGGTTCCATATATCCTAGGGGCTCTGGTTTAGTTATTTTTTTTTGAAGTTCCATACATCCTAGTGGCTCTGGGTTAGTTGTTTGTTTTAGAGGTTCCATATATCCTAGGGATCTGGTTTAGTTGGAGTTTTTTTTAGAGTTCCATATATCCTAGGGTCTGGGTTTAGTTGGAGTTTGTTTAGAGGTTCCATATATCCTAGGGGCTCTGGGTTTAGTTGGAGTTTGTTTTAGAGGTTCCATATATCCTAGGGCTCTGGGTTTAGTTGGTAGTTTGTTTTAGAGGTTCCATATATCCTAGGGTTCTATGTTTAGTTGGAGTTTGTTTTAGAGGTTCCATATATCCTAGGGGCTCTAGGTTTATTGGAATTTGTTTTAGAGGTTCCATTATTCCTAGGGGTTCTGGGGTTTAGTTGGATTTTTTTAGGGGTTCCTAATCCGGGGGATCGGGGTTAATTTGGTTTTTTATTTAGGATTAAGAGCCCAACACCTTAGCTTAGTCGGTCACGTGCCTGTCTGCTGAGCTAAGGTCCCGGGTTCGATTCCTGACATGGCCGAAAAACGTATCATTGGTGAAATGTGGGGTTACCCTTGTCACAGTAATGAATTAACAGCCGAGGACTTGTTTGGGGCGTCTGTTCTAATTTAAGTTAATTTTTTAGTCGTGTTTGATATAATCAGCCGGTTGAGAAAGTGTACGCTAAGCATCTAAAATAAATAAAATAATAATTCAGGGCTTTTGAGTTTATTTGGCGGAGGTTCGCAGCTCATGGGGTTTTGGAGCTTAGTAGAGATTTAGAGCTTGATAGCGATTCGGAATTTATTTTTTTTTTTAAATGCTATAGGCTTATGTACTAGTTATATTAGTGGGTTAAGGATGAGGAAGGTTGCATTCAGAGGAGGTGTACCCACATTTGCGTGGAGATGGGTGGGAAAAACCATTTAGGAAAACCCAATCCCAAGTTTCATCCAACTGGATCGGGCCTCGATCTCCCCGTCATAGGCAGTCTAGAATAATTCGAGAGTAGCACCTTAGACCATGGGACCCACTGAAGTGGGTCGGAATTTAGTTATGTTTGAGGTTTAGTAAGGATTCAGTAGACTAGACTGTCGATGATAGGAAGATCAGGGTTTTAATCTTGATCAGGTTCACTGGGGGTGATTTTTCTAGAATGATTTCCCACTGTGTCACCACACAAATTAGGTTCACTTAATATAAATTCAACCTTCCTCTTTCAAAACTCGTTAGCGTAATTAGTACAATCAAAATGGAAAATTTAGAGCCGTCTATATTTGATTTGATCAGAGTATCCAAATGCTGGAGTTGATAAAAATCTGCAGTATTACACAACTCAACAATTATTTGATAGAAATTTGGCTATTATTCAAATAAGATACGTATATTAGCTAATTTATGTAATAGTTATGGCATTCTTGATAGTTGAAAGTTGTGTGGTCGTTAGGGTATGGTTTTTTTTATCGTTTTAAATCGTGATTTATTGTGTTTTCTTAAAGTGGATGCGTGTACATCAATAGAAATACATCTTACTAATTCTAATTTAATAGATTTATATAATATACTGTAGGCCACTAATAACTATAGTAATTACTGTCAATAAAGCCCTCCAAAACAGCTACGTAAAACAAAACTGTCCAATTTTTGTAGTGACGAAAAATTTTAGAAAATACAAACATAGTTTCGTCTAAAATTGTAGACATTTTACTATATAATTATTGCTATTTTATCGGTATTAAAAATATATAATATAAAGTAACAGATGCAGGTAACATTACTTTACTAATGAATAGGCCTATGTGAAAGTAGAACGAGTAATTTTTCTACTGTTGGATTAAGGATGGCCCTTTCTATGAAAGTTGGGTTTTTACCGAAGTGAGTGTGTGTGTGTGTTTTTTTTATTGGACTATCAATGGTAAAATAAAATCAATAACAGGAAAATTTTGTGAAAAAAAAATTAACGACGTTACCTACTTGATAATTTTGAAGCTATTTTGCAAAGCGGGTTGCATCTTAACTTGAAGTACCTAAACCGTCTAAGCAATATCATACTTAAGATCAAACCAATCTAGTAAATAAAAATAGAGGGAAGAAAATGAAAAGTTCACCTGCGAGGCCTCTTGTTTATCTACTGATAACCTTTTCCCTCTTCCTCTGACGATTTACACACTCACTATACTATTTGAACCTTGAAAACATTGACTTGATTTTTAGAATTATCTTTTTCTTTGTTTTATATATATGCTACCTCAGACTATTTTAATCTAGATCCCGGCAGGAAGACTCTGGGGGGGGAGCAGCGTTAAAATAAAAAAGGGGGGGGAAATCATTGGTTTAATGAAGGGGCCTGGAGCGAGCGCGCATCAACCCGGGAAACAGTTAGTTTGCACGCGGGGCAAAGTATTTTGTGTTGGTCCATTGAGCGCTGGAAAACTTTTTCAATTTTAAGTGATTTTGATTTTTTTTTTTTTATTGAAAAGGGGGTTTAGCACATTGCTATAAAGGCTAAAAATATAAATAATATTATATATTATATAAGTGATATGTAAAAAATTTCAATATTATAATCAAAGTGGGCCTTTACAAATAAGAATCCCCATTAGAGGATGAGGAGGGGAAAACCCAACAAATATAAATTGACAAAAACCCCCTCAGTTCACTGAGCAAGATTCGACCTTTGCCTCCTCGTCAAAAACTACGGAGCTATTCTAATACACCGTTTGCCGCCCGCACGCGTGTCAGTCGGCCCCAAACCCTACGCCCTGCATCGCTAAGCGACGTTTGAGCGTCGTTCATTCCCCCACAGAGCGAGGCCTGGCGAGGGTTAGCCCCGCCCCGTCCCGGGGAGGGAGTTGCTTTTGTGATATTGTGTATGTATATTTGTAGAAGAAAAAGTACCCTGACCTAATTGATAAATTTTGTTGTTAAAAAACAACCCATAAGGGAGGCAATGTCTCCGATAGGAATGGCAGGTTACCAAATAAATTATTCAGGGACTTTGCCAGCTTCGCTATCGCTTTGACTACTTATTCGAGAATATAGTGTTTTGTTCCTGAGTGGTTGAAAGATTTATTTTGGGGAAAAATTTGGTCTCGTTTCAAATTTATATATTTAAATAAATGGGGAAGGGACAACAACAATTCTTAAATATTCAAATGATTTAAAAAAATCAGTTACTAGTAACTAACTACCCATAGAGAAATTTTCCCCCGAAAAAGAATACACAGTTTTATTTGTTAGGGCAAACACTTCCTAAATAATGTCTACATTCTAAACAAAATCGTTAGAGCCATTTCCGAAAAATGTTGAATAAAAAAAATCATTCATCAGTAAACTACCCTAATTTGAGGGTAAGAGTAAAAAACATAACAAATCCCTGAGGTATATCGAGCGCTATAAGATCTAAATATCAAGTTTAAACAAAATCCATCAAACTGTTTAGGATCCGTAGCCATTAAAATCCACTTTTTTGGATTCTGGTTCTCATAAAAAGTAAATATTGATACTTATCTCGAGGTCGATACTTTTCATAACTACAATACTTTCTCTTGATATGAGAAAGTAAAAAGTTATCCCCGGATGGTCCATATTTAACTATACTAATGGGGTAGGGATGAGTTGGGTAGAGTTTAAGAAAATGCACCTACATTTACGATGAAGGATAGTGGGAAACCATTTAGGTAGATACATTTTTGGTATACCCATCCGGAATTATATGCCCGACCTCCCCATCACCATCACTGGTAAATAAGAATATATGACGTAGAGTCAGTGCGTACAACGGTTTGAGTATGGTAAATAATAATGATCTATTTTATGCTATTTCAATTCTTAGTTATACTCCTATTTTAAGGTGCGGCAGAAGGGAGTGCAAGTATTTTTATAGTTTGTAGCATTAAATTTTTTTGGCCAAAATAAATCAAATATTTCTCCAGTAGCAACATAAGAATTTAGTTTTCTGCACATGCTGTTATTAACAGATCTTGAATATCTTTCAAGGCTGTCCTAGAATTTGTCAAAACTTTTTAATAAAGAGAAAAAGTTTTGACAAAATTCCAGAACACACCTTGAAAAATATTCAAGATCTGTTGATATTAGCATGTGCAGAAAAACTAAACTCTTATGTTGCTACTTGAGAGATATTTGATTTATTTTGGTCAAAAAATAATGTAATGCTATCAAAACTGCGAAATTATTCGCGCTCCCTTCTGCCGCACCTTAAGGAGAGCTAGTCTCGTATTGTCTGGTTTGATGGTGATATGGCTTTGTTCAATTACCAGCTGGTGCATTTAAGGTATTTTTTTAAACTATTGGTTTTCTCTTAGTCAATGTGTAAAAAGAGACCCGGTCCCTCGGCTGTGATTCAAACATTACCTTCACATCATTGCTGTTTAACCTATTGCTCCTAAGGTATTAAGACTACCTGAATTTTTTACACTTAGGGGATAAAAGTGAAAAAGAGATGATTCAGGGAAAGTGCACATCAATTTTTTTGTGAAGGGAGAAAGGGAGGAGGGAGGAACCATTTAGAATAAAAACTTTTTATCCATAAAAGGATTCGAGATCCTTTTATTTTACCTAAAAAATAACTCATGCTTGGCCGGGGCAAATACTAAGCCACCTTTTTTTAAAAAT
>JBCFYV010002255.1:26786755-26818854 GCA_039000515.1 Timema cristinae
TTGCGTATAGCTTGAAAGTTATTAGTTTTATAAAAAATATGTTTCGAATAAAATATTTGTATTATTAATATATCTACATATTTTCGATGATAAGTAATTTCATATCTCAAATAGTTTCGGAGATATGATAACAAATCAGAATTTACGCATCAGACCGGAGCCCTTAAGTCATTTTGCCGAAATATTGAGAGTAGCCATTTTGTTTGAAATATTTATAAATGATTTTAAATGAAATTTAATCAAAATCGTTAGAGCCGATTTTGATAAAATTGAATTTTTCTCATTTTGGCCTTCTGTAATTTCAGTAATTTTAGGTTGGATATACAATTCCAAAAATTCCTCGGGGCAACCCTATGAAAACCCTAGATACCAAGTTCTAGCCCGATCGTTAAAATAGTTTAGGCTCTAGTTGGAGGTACAGACAGACAGAAATTCAAAAACCACTTTTTTGGATGCGAGAAAGTAAAAATGGAAGATAGCATTGTCTACAAAATAATGTTAGTTTGGTCCTTATTTTCAAATTTTCCCAGAGTCCAATTGCCAAAGCAATTGTGGTAGCTGACAGCTATCAGAAGCTAGCAGGAGATTTAAAGAACGGTCAAAAGAAAAAGAAAATTAAAAATAGATTATTTTGTCAACGTTTCGGCTGCCAAGAGTGACAACAAATCAATATATGGTCTTAGAGATTATTTGATTTGTCGAATGGATACATGAGAGTAGATCTGGTTGCTTTTTACTAGCTGTCAGTTATGACCATTTCCTATGGTGAATGTACTATATTATCGACCGGTTACATAGGAGACGCCAAAAAAGCGATCCCAGCCAGGCACAAAATTTACCTCGGGCCGCCCCTGTTAATTAACCGATAAGATACAGGGGTGTAAGTAATCATATGAGTAAAATAAACGAAACAAAAGTAAGATCTAAAAAAAAATATTGGTATCGAAAGGAAAATATCGATATTAGTTAGTGTCGATAGTCTAATATTCCGGGTATGTGAGTTTATATGGCCAACCCTGATCCAAACTTATTAAAATAATAATAATATTTAGCACCGCGTCTTACTACCCGTTCGGGTTATACGCTTTAAGTACTAATTACGCTAATGGATTAGGAATTGGGAAAGTTGAATTATAGGAAGTGAACCCAAATTAGCGTGGAAGGAGAGTGGAAAACCATTTAGGAAAAACCACCCCCAGTTCACCCAACCGAGATTCGAACCTCGATCTCCCCGTCCTCAGCAGTCGAGCTCAACACGACAAGCGCGTTAGCCAACTACGCCACCAAGGCGGGTACCCTTCATTTACCCTATAATGTAGCAAGCTATCCTTGCATTATTACATTATGGTACAGCATATAAGATAGGGCCCTAAGGTAATCCGTCAAGGTAAGACTTCTACCTTTCAGGGTAAACGCACTGTACAGCTATAGCCAAACATAGATTTTTAACAATAAGGGAGGTATAATTTAAAGTAAATTTGCTTAAAGGTAGATTGGGAAACATTTGTTGAAAAAGAAATCAGCTCATTAGCCCGGATTCGAACCTCGATCTACCAACTACCGGCAAAACAGACTAGACAGGCTTGACGTTTAGTCCACGTGTTCACCGATTTAGTTGGTTTATGATCCATATGTAAAACTTATTTGATAAAATAATCTACAGGCCTGTTTGCTTTTTCACGTAAACAATTTATCGCTAAAGCCACTGTCCATTTTTTAATATTAATGATCGTCACGTGAATAATATTTTATCTAAAGGTAATATATAAAAAAAAGAAGACAAGTCCGTTTTAATAGTTCTTAGTATTCAAAGTGGAAAGTGACTGACCTACTCTAAGGGAGAAAGATAAATTTAAAACGAAATTTGATATAATAGCTCATATTTATCAAGTCTCTGAATAAATGCGTTTGCCCATTTTAAAATATGTTAATGAAACACCCAAATGGAAATTTTACATCAAATGAGCTGTGAGTATGCACGCGCGCGCGCGCGCGCGCAAGAAGCTCTTTTTCTAATAACCTGTTCTAAAATAGTGTTTCAGTTAGTAACATCTATACATAAACTTGTCGACCCAACCTTTTCCTGATAAACCGTAGATAATAACGCGAATAAAGCATCGATCAGCCTTTCCGAATCTGGGCTCAGATGAATGTAAATGATCTCAACGTTCTATCAAAAGATGACTCAGCATCATTAAAATATCTTTAGTTATATTCCTATGTTTAACTTCAGACAAATTTTATATTTTTTAACTCGTGTCCTACGCCTTACTACCCATCTGGCTATCTGCATATTTAGACTAATTGGGTATGGATAAGAATGTTGAAAACGATCTTAAGTCAAATGTTAACACATTTTTTTTTATATTTATTTATAAAACTCAGACTATAGGGTTGTTAAGGAAAAAAGAACCCTGTTGGAATTTGTTTACTTTATTTTGGCGTGAGCTATATTTTAAATAACGCACAGGAGAGTTAATTTTTGCGTTATGTCCATCCTATACGAACACTGAAAGCGCTGTGTTCTTAACTCTGATGCCTTCCTGTACTTTGATTAATCTACACTAGACGTTATAAGTGCCACGTTTTTGAAGCCGTAAAAACGCTATGATAGCGCCAAACAAGATATACACGGCGTTTTTTAGTGCAAAACTCTGAGTCCAATGGTGCGTTTCTCAGAAAATAGACACCGTGCAGATAGGATTGGCGTGATTAATCATTTGTAAGGGTATATGAACATTCTGAAAAAGAAGAAAGACTTTGGGGGACTAATCCAGTATTAGCCTAGCATCTTTCAACAGGAAAAGACGTGTATTAATCACAACATGTGAATATGTGGAATGCCAGGCCTCCACCATGGTTCGGATCCCACGTTAAACTGTAGGTCCTCCATTTCATCTCATAATCACCCTACCATTACACATTAGCTTAAGTGCGTATAACCCGAACGGGTAGTAAGACGCGGTGCTAATAATAATAATAATAATAATAATAATAATAATAATAATAATAATAATAATAATAATAATTCAACAGGACAGTTTCTTCTATAATGTTTGAAAATCATAGAATATATGCAAATATTCTTTTCAATATTATAGAATGTTAGTAATGTCATTTGATGAGCTTTTGAGTTTTTTTTATGTGAACAAAATATAAAAGATATAAGATACAGTAATGAATAAAAGTATTAACTGTCAGTGAACAAACACAATGCGAGTGAAGCGTCTCATCATTGCAACTTCCGTGAGAACGCTCTGTATATTTTCACCAGCGCTGCCAACGTCAGCGTAGTTAACGCATCACTTTGCGTTAAAAGCGCCAGGCGCACGGCCTGCTAACGCCGACACACCAGGGCCTGGATTCACTAATGGGAGCAAATAATTGCGCCAGCGCAAGTTTGAAAGATGTGCCCAAATTGCTATTCACTAAAATTATTATTATTATTAGCACCGCGTCTTACTACCCGTTCGGGTTGTACGCACTTACGCTAATGTGTAATGGTAGGGTGATTGTGAGATGAAATGGAGGACCTACAGTTTAACGTGGAATCCAAACCACGGTGGAGGCCTGGCATTCCCCACATTCACAAGATTTCTTGTCAGAGGTGAAGGAAGGGTTTGGTAATCAGATAAATCTGTGCCGGTACCTAGGATTGAACCCCGGCCGCCAGCATAAAAATCTGACACCTTACCCCTAGACCACCAGGTCACCTGCTATTCACTAATAGAAGCAGGTGAAATTTGAGAGCAAAGTTACGCCTTTATTTGTCACCACTCAAGAGTAGGCGCAACTAATAAATCATGATTGTCACTTCAATAAAATATGTAAATGGCGGCATATTATCGTAATGGCTTAAAATACAATTATTAGTTACCAACCTGTACTTCAATTAATGATAAAGAAATTAAAATAACATACGTCTGTCCAGCATAAAATTTATTTCAATTTAAATAGTGGTAACAAAGCAATTATTTACCTTTTACTGTTGAAATTTTACATTCAAACAACACAATCACATTTCTTGCACTATTACATAATAAAACCACGAACTGTGTAATCTTTGTCTAGATCCAAAGAGGTTTGTACTTTCCAAGTCCAAAGACATCTCGTCACTAAATATGGCTGTTAGTGTAGCTTTAAAATTAGTTTTAAAATATCTATAAGTGTTTTATTAATGGAACTTGAGCTTTAAACTAATAATATAAATAAATACAAAATAATGTACTAATATTGTTTTTGTAAAACATCCAGAAAGAGGCCACTTCAAATTTTATAGCTAGTTTATGAGAAAAATGTTTAAAAATCTTTGTATATGCTGTCGTTTTCATTACAGATTTAAAATAAACTAGCCTTGACTTTGAAGTAAATTCTTCACAAGGATTGGTCGAAAAGAGCGCAATTGATGACGTTTATGGTGACGTCGCCATAAACTTGCCACCAGTTTGCACCTTATTTAGAGAATACAGAAATGGAGCAAATAACAAGGCGCATCTTTGGGAGTATCTTGGGTCAAAGTTGCGCCATTTATAGACTTGCGCCGGAGCAGAATAATTACACTCGTTAGTGAATCCAGGCCCAGGCGTTTAAAAGCCTTGTATAGATTGGACCATGTGGTGCACATTGATTTATTCAAATGACGTTTACTCGGCGTCAAAACTGCCGCGCTATCAACGTCCGTATAGAATGGGCCTTTATATAGCTTCACGTCAGCGCGACAATTTCCTACTTACCAAGGCCAACCCCTCCCCCACCCCCCTTAAGATTTTCTTAACATTAGGAGAACAGGTGAACCATTCTATATAATACTTGTATAATATAAACTAGCTACAGGTTTATATGAACCAGTTCTTTTAAGGAGCAATAACTTTATTTTAATTGGCTGACTATTTGGCGCTCACCAATCAATGAACAGACTTGATTGCTAGCCCGTTCTTAAAGTCTAATTTGGACGTGAGGTTAGAGTGAACTTATACAGGGAGTTTATATTTAATTTTTAATATTAGTTTTAGTCCTGGTAAGCTGGCTATTACAGATCTATACTATATCATCAAAGCCAAGAACTGGAAAATTATGATGAAATTTAAGAACTGAACTATTGACGATTGGAAATGATAGAAGATCCCATTGTAACAAATGACCGGCACGAATAAAACTTCTGTCATGACGTTGACTACACATAGCATGCATGGCCACAAGGGTGTACAATCTAGGGTTGAACTATTTTTTTGTATGCCGCTTTGATGGTCGAATGGTCCAGAGGGTGTCACAATACAATAAATTGCAATGTATTATACTGCCGATGACGGGGAGATCAGGGTTCTAATCCCGGTCGGGTCTACTGAGAGTGTTTTTTTCTTAATAATTTTCCACTCTTCTTCCACACAAATTTGGGTAGATTACATATGAAATGCTTCCTTCCTCATCCCTAACCCTACCACTATATAATAATTATATTATATCATTTATGTGTGTACAATTTGAACAGGTAGTAAGACACTGGAATTTAAAAAACTCCAATGGGGTTGGTATCAAAGGGGGTACAATCAGGGCTGATCCAGATCATTTTCATAGGGGGGGGGGGTCATAATTATAAATAACATAGTTACTTACAATGTTAGATTTCTGTTTAGAGCTATTTAATAGTTTCTCATTCATATTTGATCTTATGCATATTTTAATCCGTGATCATCCTCTCCAATTTAATAAAATCAAATAGTTTTTTAAACTATTTGGGGTGGTCCTCTAATATTTTTTTTTTTAAATGGTTCGCTCTAGAATCTATGAGTAGTCTTTGATTTAAAAAAAAAATTAGATTCTTTTATAAGCCATTTAAAGTGTTTCTCACCTAGAAATTCTTGAAATTTGAATGCACCTCAAAGCTATTTTTGGTGATACTCAACTTAATTTTTTACGACAGTTAGATACCTCTAGAAGATAATCTTTTAAGTGGTCTTCCACCAACAAAATTTTGAAAATTGTATTATTTCAGAAACTAGGCTACTTGGGGTGGTCCTAGTCTGAAAATTCTTCAAAATAACATGCATCTAGAAGCTATTTGGAGTTGCCCTCCCCAGACATTTTTGATACTAGGATGACCTTGGAAGCTATTTAGAGCTTTCCTCCCCTGACTTTTTCTGCCAGTTAGATGCCTCTAGTCTAATAGTTATTTGAAGTGGTCTTCTACAGCATATTTTTGACAATAGAATGCATTTAGAGGTTATTTGGAGTTTGATCTAAGGCCATCTTTCAGCATCATATTTGATAATATCCGAGGATTTGAAATATATTTGGGTGCGGGGGGATTTGCTCCAGGGGGGCAGAGTCCCCCACAGTTCCACCGCTCCTACCGTCCACCCATACTTTATATCCGGTTTTCGTGGATGAGTTATCAGGCGATTATTAGTCTTCTGTGTGGACCCGGCTTAAGAGGTGTCTGCGCGTAAAAAGATTTTTAAAAATGTATAATTAATTTGTGTTTTATTTTCTATCCAAATCTTGAACGTTCATTTTTTTGTATTAATTTTCTAACCTTCACAGGGAGGACCACTAACCCTTTAACCCCACCCACCCACCCTGAATCTACGCCTGGATACAGTTAAAAATGGCATGCACTCACATTTGCCTAGAGAGAAAATGGTGGAAATAAAAACGTATGAAAATTAATCCGTAGTACTCTTACGAACTATCAGTATAATTCAGACTAGCCCCCTTCCCCGTAAAAAAAATATTGTAAAGAATCCTGTAAAACAAAGTTTCAAATCATCCATCAGGTAATATACAAACAAAACTTTTTTAACTTTTTTTTTTTAAAAAATACAGTCCTACCATCACTGTATTGTCCCCTCCTCTTTTTATCCTCCCTCCTATTTTCATCTCATTCCTCTTTCCTCACCCCCACCCCCCCGCCCCCTTCAACAATTTTTTTTCCAACGACTATATTATATACTATCGACCTTTTTATGAGGAATTAATTACATTTTCAAAATAAAATATAGCCTATGTTACTCGCTGATAATGTAACTTTATATTGGTGAAAGAATCTTTAAAATAGGTCCAGTAGTTTTTGAGTTTATCCATTAAAAACAAAAAAATCAAAAATCAAATCTTTCCTCTTAATAATATAAATAATAATATAAAGATAACAGAACGAGAGATAAAGCCTCGGATGTGCACGGTACCATTTATTTAGATTAGCCACCATTTCTATCGGAATAATAAATAAGATAATACAGTATAATGGCAAAATAAGACCTCAACATCATTAAATAATTTGGCACTGTATCTGCTTACCGAGATTAGGGTCCTCGTTCAATTCTCTGCAAAGACGAAACATGTATCATTGGTGAAATTGGGGCTTCTTTTTGCCCCAATAATTAATTGACGATCAGAGGACAGGGTGTAGTGTCTGTTACAGAGGGAGTTAGTTTGTAATTCAGTTAGTTATAAAGAAGGTAATATTAATTATAGGAAGTCAGCTATCAAAAGATAAAGTTCAAATACAAAGAAACTATAAATTGCATAGCTATAAAAAAATTAATTTTCTGATTTTTATTCCATTCTTTAAATTAATTAAACATAAACGGTAGCATGAAAAAATTAAATAAGAGCTCAAATTTCAAACCAAACAAACAGTGCGATGGTCGCAAGCTTTAATGTATTTTTACCATTTTAAATTATTGTTGTTAAATATTAACATATGCGTACATTTCTTTAATAAATTCTTTCTTACTCATCTTAGCCCTGTTAGTGTAAATATGCATACAGATCAAACTGTTAGACGTAGAAAATAAAAGTGTGGTCTAAATCTATCTATTAATTCAAAATTCTTGAAAATTTAGGCCTGATCATCACATTAGTCCTTTTTAATATCGAAGGTCCTCATTTAATTTATTTTATGCATCGTGTCTTACTACCCTTTGGTGTTTTACATATTCATTTAATTATAATTATTTAAACCAGTGTTAAATCTAAAAACCTTAGAGCTAACAATTAACATTCAAAATATAGGCTTACATTTAATTAATTGTAACTATTTACATAAGTGATAAGAACTAAAAATCATATATACCTATATAGAATTTTAACACCTAACACACACACGCAAACATATACACCCACATATATTTAAATACTTTGCATTAAATCATCATAAAAAGTATCACGTAATCCCATTAAGACGAGTAGATAAAAAACTTTTAAAGAGCTCCAGAGAGAAATAAAACTATTAAAAAGAGAACTATGCAGAGAACTGCTGAACGGAATGGCGTAGCTTTCTCTCAGGGTATTTTTCCTTATCGGGCTCATGCCATAAATATCTACATAATAAACGTCATCAATAGTGAATGAACCATTAACATTACAAATAAGAAGATCCCTCCCACAAATGGGAGAGAAAAAACACTTTAATTCGGAGAGGTATGATATGTAATGTATTTTCGAGAACGTTATTTTCACAGCTAACACTGGGAAAGAACTGTTGGTAAATGTCTTTGAATTGAGACTATTATTGGTCGAATGGTACCAGGGGAGTGTTCCAGAGTAATGTCCTAGGACTGTGTAGGCTACAAGGCGGTTTCCTAGCATAGACACAACAACCAATCCCCGAAATGTTAATCATTATACTATAAAGCCACATGGCTGACTCATTCCCTGACATTAAGGATTACCCACTTCAAGATGAGCTAGAAACTTGAAATTTGACAAACTTATAGCTTCTAGCCTGAACCGACGGGAAAATTCCAAAAGGTTGAAAAAAAAATTTTTTTAACCCCCGAAAAAGATTCACGATGGTGGAGCAACTTTAAAGTCGGCGCGGACCTTTCTTTGGAGGTCTCTTGTGGCTAAACGATAAGATTATCAAAAAACGGTTTGCACCAGAGCTAGATTTTTCCATTTTAGGTAAATTTTGCACATTTTTCACACATTTTAAATTTTTTTGACACATTTATGGGACAGCTAAAATCATAAAATTGTAAAAATAAATAACGTTCAAAACAACGCTGGAATTACATTAGTTTACATTCACTGGGGGTTTGGGGGGTGGAACCCACAACGAGCAACGCGAGTTTATCACTATAAAAGGGAAAAAACATGTTTCACAAATGATACATTTTTCGGTCATGCCGGAAATCGAACATGGGACCCATAAGATAGGAATTTGGATGATGCGATAAAGGTTAAGTGTTTTTGCAGTTTTTAAAGAAAAATATATTTATGACTAAAATAAATTAAATATTGCTCCAGTAGAAAAGTAGAGTTTAGTTTTCCTCGCATGTTGATATCAACAGTTGTTGAATATCTGTTATGAGCATGGTGAAATCAAATTACAAACTTTTTAAATGAAGATAAAAAGTTATCATTAAATTCCAAGACACCTTTAACAAATATTTAGCTAGTGCTACCATCTGTTAGACAATAATGATACATTTATAATACTCTTTAGATTACGGTTAAAAGAGGTCTCGGTCATATTAACATTCATTAAAAAGTATTTTCTGGGTCTCTTAAGGGATTTGAGATATAAAAGATGGTTTCCCGGAAAATGTGTATAATTTGACCTTCCTCATTTTTACCTTTCATGTGTAATCGGCCCCAGGCGTCCCCCTCCCTAAAACCAGCCCCATCAACTACCTTGTAAACCGCAACCCACCAATGGGGGAAAAAAAATAACCTGAACATTCTTTAAATGGAAATTTACTGGATTTTTTTGTTTCTTTCTTTACCCATAATAATTGACCACATTATAATAATATTTTACTAAATTACTACACCGATCCAATTCGGGGGCTGCGTGGTCTAAGGTGCTACTCTCGCAGTAAACTTGACTGCCCATAATGGGGAGGTCTAGGTTCGAATCTTGTTGGGTGCTACGCGTTGCTATATATATATATTCGTTTCATAAAGGACATCACTGAATCAGTGATTTTATCATGTCATCAGTTTTTCTTTTAATCTCTTTATATTAAATTGAATGCTGTTTTAAGTAATGACAGCTTAAGGGAATAGATAAACAAGTTAGTAGTAGTTGTTAACTACGGCTAGTGTCGCATCTAAATATGATACTATTTAAATGGAAAAATGACATCTGGACACGGGAATCTAGTTCCTGGCTCAATTTCAGTGTGTAGGCGTCATTTTCAAATTCAAAGAATATAGTTTAAGGACGGCTCAACACTACACTACACCGACGTCGAACTTTCCTTAAACTATATTCTTTGAATTTGAAGATAACACCTGGACACTGAAATCGAGCCAGGAACTAGAGTCCAGTGTCCATGTGTCATTTTTCCATTTAAATAGTATCATATTTAGATGCGACACTAGCCGTAGTTAACAACTACTACTAACTTGTTTATCTATTCCCTTAAGCTGTCATTACTTAAAACAGCATTCAATTTAATATAAAGAGATTAAAAGAAAAACTGATGACATGATAAAATCACTGATTCAGTGATGTCCTTTATGAAACGAATTTTACAACATGCTACTTTCTATCAAAAAAACTTCACGGTGGTAGCCCGCCATCGAGCCATACCATCCAAGCGGCTACCATATTTTGGCGAAGATAGTGTCAACTCTGTGGGTATGTGGTTAGCATAGCGAGTTCTCCGGCCATTAAACCCATTTTTCCAGATCCAAGCCGCTAATTTAACATTCAAGTAGCTCCCCATTTGTCCTCACGAGATCCACTGTATTAAAGAAAAATTTGGAGGTACCGAAGATTGAACCCAGGACCTCTGGATCTGCTGCCAGGCCCTTTGGACATTTTAACTTAAAGGAGCTCCTGAAATATGTCATATTTAGTGAGATATTTCAAATATGTTCATAATTAATTTATAATTTTCTTCTTCTAAATATTTCAAAGAAGCGAAGGCTATTGTTTGATGTCGAAGTGAAGGAGAATGACCTTCAAGACTTCAACTTACTTAAGAAGACGTTTCACATCTTTGTACACCCCTAAAATAACACTAACAATATAGTTAAATGCAGGGCACCCCTTAGCAGACTTGGGGTCTTAGGCAAACTTAGTTTTTAGGGCCCCCAGTTATCTGCCTCAGCCCCTATATCCCCCCAAACAAAATTTAAAAACTTATTTTTTGTTTAATATTATTACAGTATTTGCACCTATATACCAATTTTAAACCATATCAGGAAATGCTATTAGAGGAAAATACAGGTAATAATAATGCTAGAAGCTGTTATTTTATACATATAAAGGAATATTTCTCCCTAACCATTCTTTAGATTTCCTTCCCCAATGAACATGATTGGTACGAAGGTACAAAAAACAACTGTTAGAAGTTTGAGTTAAATCGGTTAATGCGTTCAAAAGTTATCTTGAGACATATCCACCACAAACAGAAAAATACAAATCGGTAGAGATATAGCTGAGATTTCGTTTCATTCGTTGAATAAATCAAACCATATAATTATGTGTTCATTTAATTTAAACTTTTACCCACTTCGGTGGCTTAGTGAGCTACCGTGCTAGTTTTGTTGAGCTAAACTGCTGAGGACGGGGAGATTAAGGTTCAAATCTCGGTCGGGTGAACTGGGGATGGTTTTTCCTAAATAGTTTTCTACTCTCCCTCCACGCAAATGCGAGTTCACATCCTCTAAATTCAACCCTCCCAATTCCTAATCCATTAGCGTAATTAGTACTTAAGCGTCTAAACCGAATGGGTAGTAAGACGCGGTACTAAATAAATAAAAAATATTTACACTGTGACAATATTTGTTAGATCGCCTACACGAGTGCGCAAACAAAAATTTCCCGCCACAATTTGTATTTTCCCTCTTTCAACCCCAAATCAAGGGGCCCTGTGTGGCATTCATCATTTTCTCACCCCTAACGAGGGTCCTGGTAAAATGTTGTAAATATCAACCGCTAAAATAATGTGTTTGTATTTACTAAATATTCCTTCCTACCAGAATCCTGATGTGGTATTATTTACCTAGATTGATCGAAACTCTTTGTCTCGTAAAGTAGCCTTGCTGCCCATAACTCTCCTGCGGCAATTATGTTTCAGGGATGACAAACAATGAATACTAAATATAGTGTGAGGTAATCTAACATCGGAGTTCAACGCCAAAATTACCAAGACTTGACAGACAATGAATGATGCCACACATTCATCACTAAAAGGTACCTACTTCAACATTTGCGTGACGAAACTGCGTTTCAAGGCAATTATTGCAGACATTCATAGTATGTTGGTTGGTAAAAGTTTGAAGGAACAGAAGTGTAAATCCATTAGAAACGAGTAGTTGTTGTTTTCTGCCCAGTTTCTTAAGGTGGAAAGAAATTGGACGCGAGAAAAGGTCTGTGTTTTTGCAGTTTTTATGGCAAAACAATTTATTTTTTTTGCCAAAATATTGCTACTGTAGAAACATAGAGTTTAATTTTCTTCACATGGTGGTATCAACAGTTCCTGAATATATCTCATGAGCATAGCGGCATTAGATGAGAAACTTTTTAAATGAAGAGAAGATGTTGTCAATAAATTCCAGAACAGCCTTGACAGATATTCAAGAAATTGTGAGGTCACCATATGAAGAGAATTAAATTCTGTGTTTGCAAAGAAGCAATATATTGTTTTATTTTGGTCAATAAAATGTTTTGTTATAAAAAATGCAAGAACACTGGAATTTTCTCACGTATCTTTCCATCCCACCTGTACTGTTAACCTTTTAATCCGTTAATGGTTAGATATGAATAAGATAGCATTTAAAGGAATTGTATTCACATTTCTGTGAAGGGTGAATGGGAATCCCTTATTGAAAAACCACACTCAGTGTTGACCCGAACCAGATTTGAACCCACCACTAGCACATAAGACGTCTACTCCACGTGGCCACTGATGTGGGTGACGCGGATTTTTATAACATGTCATTCTTTTTTCTCCATCACATCCAATTCTCGTAAGTACAATATCAACTCTGTTTATGATCCCTTTTTTTTGTAGACATGTATGTTTGATAGCTTTTTTGGTCATTTTAGATTTGAAGATTATTATTATTATTATTATTATTATATTATTATTATTATTATTATTATTATTATTATTATCACCGCGTCTTACTACCCATTCAGGTTATACGCACTTACGCTAATGTGTAATGGTAGGGCGATTGTGAGATGAGATGGAGGACCTACAGTTTAACATGGGATCCGAACCTCAGTGGAGGCCTGGCATTCCCCACATTCACAAGTTGTGATTAATACACGTCTTGTCAGAGGTGAAGGAAGGGTTTGGCAATCAGGATTTGAAGGTCATAATTTCTTGGTTTTCATCAATTTTTTAGTAATTTTCAAGCATTTTTGAGTTATTTTAAAGCATTTGTTAATCATTTTAGGCATTTGTGTGTCGTTTTAAGATGTTCAAATTAAGTAAGTATATTTTTAAATATTATTGATATTTTATAAACGTATAAACGCTCAAACATATATTTTTTTCAAAACACTTTTGTTGGAATAAGAATAAAATCTTTACCATGAACTTAGTATCCTCTTTGCTTGTATACAGTAGCCCCGTGGCTTCTTTGGTGCTGATTGACAGCTCACAGCTGACAGTTAACATTTAGGTATAATACCTAAATTTTGACCGTCAGAAGTGACAGCTGCTAAACACATCTTTTTGCAGATCATATGGTTTGGCGTAGGGATAGATAATTTGGTCTGGTAACTTTTCAAAGCTTTTAGCTGTGAGCTGTGAACTGTCAGTCAGCACTGTAGTTGTAAAATACACATTCCTGGAGAAGCACTGCAACTAGGCTTAAGAGGGTTGCGTTGGAAGGGGGTAGCTATTACTTCTGAAGCAAATATTTGTGAATAAGTTCTGTATTTAGCAGAATGAACGAACTTAGTTGTGAAAGGCTTTTCTTAGCATTTAACATTTTGTAAAGTGCGTGTTTGATTTGGTCATGTGGGCTTATTACGAATTTTTGTTCATATTTTTAGGTGATTATTTAATAATTCGAAGTGATTTTTTAGAATCTTTAGGTAATTTTTATAGGCCATTATTTTTAAGTCATAAAAATCCAGGCCCTGCTAATTACTATGGAATCACGCTTTCACCGAAACACAACAACATAAAAGTGGTCACGTGAATAAAGCTTGATTCACACTTTCACCGAAAATATAAAATCTGCTTGGGAGACACAGATATTTACACGAGCATAGACATTTATTTTGAACCAAGATGCCTTGCAAAGCAAACTAGAAACGGCTTACTATCAACATGTCTTCGAGTGGATGAACAGCTCTTTTAAGACTAATGTAAGGACGAATGTTTTCATATTGTGTTTGTGTCGTGAAACAAATTAAAACAGAACAAGAACACTTTCTATTTAATTAATTATTTTAAGTCGCATCATAACAATGGTATAGTATTCAGTGCACCTGGCTACGAGCTTAGGGGTCCTGGGTTCGATTCCCGGTTGGTACCCTGGGAATTTTCCCAGAACAATCACCAGGGTTTGATTAATAATGCTTAAGTTAGGTTTAGGAGTTTCTAGTGATTCCACACTCTTATACTCACTATCATCATCATCATCATCATCATCTCGTCTCATCTCATTGGGACATGGAAAGATTATTATTATTAGCATCACGTCTTACCACCCGTTCCGTTTGTACGCATTTACACTAATGTGTAATGGAAGGGTGATTGTGAGATGAAACGAAGGACCTACAGTTTAACGTGAAATCCGAACCACGGTGGAGGTCTGACATTCCACACATTCACAAGTGGTGATTAATACACGTCTTGTCAGAGGTGAAGGAAGGGTTTGGTAATCAGATAAATCTGTGCCAGGACCGAGGATTGAACCCCGGACCCCTACGATTAGCAGACATCCCTTGGGTACCGGTATGTAAGTACTGGCTGATCTTTCCACAAACTGAACAACGAATGATTTAACACAAACGTGTAACATATAGATTTATCACAACAGTAAACGCAGATGTATGTTTGTATCTCTTTATATAGGCACATACGCGATGATTGAGTAAGTTGGTTTGTAAATTTGATTGGATCCTCCAAGCAGATGTTGTCACGTAAAACTGAGAGTGGTAATTTTTTTTTTTTAAATTGCGCCGAACGTACAACGCCGATGGGGCTAAAATCTTGTGATTGGTTTAGAGCTCCAACACAAGGCCACGTTCCTGTTCTGCTCTCATTTTTCGACAAACGTGTGAAACCCACAAAACTTTGAGCCAAGTACAAGATTTTAGCATTATCCGCTGCTATGGTGGTCGCTCTGCGTTAGTTGACAATATTTCAATTCGGTCAGATCTGTTCGACACTATATGATTGAAAGACCCAGTCTAATTTCAAAATCAAACTACTCTTTCAAGAGAGTTTCATTTATCTGATGTATTTAACATGAACTTTCTGAACTGGCTGATTATATCAGCTCACGCCTTATAAACTAACTTAAGTCTAGTAGAGCCACAACACTCAACCACCACCATTAGTTTTTTTTCCCGAGTACTACGTCTTATTACCCGTTATACCACGGATTTTAAGGATTAGAAATATTTTATTTTTAGGAAATGCGGTACCGGCACAGATTTATCTGATTACCAAACCCTTCCTTCACCTCTGACAAGACATCTTGTGAATGTGGGGAATGCCAGGCCTCCACCGTGGTTCGGATTCCACGTTAAACTGTAGGTTCTTCATTTCATCTCACAATCACCCTACCATTACACATTAGCGTAAGTGCGTATAACCCGAACGGGTAGTAAGACGTGGTGCTAATAATAATAATTTATTTAAGAAGTGTACCAACATATGCATGAAGGGAGAGAGAAACACAATTTTGGGAAAACCACTCTCAGTACACCCGACCGAAATTCGAACCTTGATTTCACCCTCATCGGCAGTCTAGTCTACCATGCGAGTAGCGCGTTAAGCCATGCGACCACCGAAGCGGGTTGGCCGTTGATAAATTAATCATTGCAAAAAGGGAAACCAACGTTTAACCAATGATAATTTTTTTGGACATGTCACGAATCAAACCTGGGACCCGTAGCTCAAAAGACACACTGCAGACTGATCTAAGCTCTCAGGTCTCATATCTCGTCAAAGCTCCGTCAATGTTTATCGAAATGTGGTTTTCACACTATAGACATCAGGCACTGCACTCCAATGTCCTTGAGTTTTGGAACACGGGACGGCTTGTATTTGCCGATGAAGGAAGGCTAGCTGTGTTTATCTTCTTCATGAATGTTTGCACGAGGCGTCCCAGGCACGTGTGCTAATAGACACACACGTCCATTTACTCGTCGCACGACGCGTCCTTTACACCCAACAACGTCAAGTGGAACTCGCAACGGTGGACAAACGGTTTAAGCCGCCAGTACTTTTAGATCTGGTTTGCCGGCTCTGTAAATGTTGAATTTCAAATCATATCCGGGTGAACTAAGATGTTATTTTTTTCTAAAAAGTTTCCTCGCTCTCTATATACAAATAAAAATCCTCTAAATTTTTATCTTCTACATTATAACATTAGTATAACCATGTGGACATCCAAGATAGATAATATTGATACCCTTTTATTTAAATAGAAATTGTTCCAATTAATAAAGGATAATATTTATTTCTACTTTTTAGACTGGCTGCTAATAGACGGTTGCTATTTTTTTTATTAATTTTAAACCCTTATGAAAAAAAAATATTTTCAAGTATTTTAGTTTTAATGACAAATGAAGTTAATAGAAAAGATTTAAGCAAAAAAATTAATATATATGTATATTTTATTGTTCCAAATTTGAGTCGATGTTCAAAGTTCATTATATCTCTAGGTACCACAGAATTGATTGAAAAGGTCAGTTACAGATTTGAGGAATGACAGATAACACTTCTAAGGACGCTAACAAATATTGTTTTCAAGGTGCCAAGCACGTCTTTCTAACTGCATCGGCAACGAGTTATATATCCACCCTATAGTGTGTTTTATATGTAGGGGTGTGAAAAAAGTATCGACATTTTCTTTTCGTTATTAGTACTTTTTTATTCGATACTTTTGTTTCGATACTTTTACCGATATTAGTACTCACACACAGGTATAGGAACAGTGCCAAAATAAGCAGCGGTTATCTTCCCTCATGATCATATTTGCCAGACAGCAACATCAACTGATGAGCGTGCACTTTCCAAAGCAGGATTTATTTTAACTAAAACAAGAAACAGGCTTTTTAATGGAAAATATGGATAACCTCTTATTTATTAGGGACTTCAATGGAGAGGATTGGGAGCTATCTTTATATCTTTTTGTATGAGTTATTGTTTCGGGGCCTCACCAAAATATAACCAAGCTAAGCAAGCTCTCTAACTTTAAGGTTTAAAGAAGGGTAACAAATTGATGGGGGACAAATATATTTTCAATAAAAGATGGTATAAAATTTTTCATAATATCCTTTTTTATTTAAACACCACGTCTTACTACTCGTTCGGTTATACGCTTATGTAATAATTACGATAGTGGTTTTAGGGATTAGGAAGGTTATATTTAAAGGAAGTGTGCCCAAATATGCGTGGAGAAAGGGTGGAAAACCATTTGGGGAGAAAAACCACCCTCAGTAAACCCAATAAAAATTAGAACCTCGAGATCTCCGTCAAGCCTAGTACAAGAGTAGCGTTTTAAACTATGCGACCACCAAAATAGGTCATAATATCCATCATAAAATACTATCATATCTTCCAACATAATTATATTATAGTATGGCTAAGTCCTTACAATTTTCAGTGTTTTGATAATGAAAATAGCACTATAATGCAAATGTTGTACTTACCAAGGGATTAAAAAAAATGTTTCCCGGGGTAAAATTTCGATATCGATACCTACTGCTATCAATAATTTTATTTCGATACAAGCACGGTAACGATACATTTATATTATTAATACATCAATTTCATTCGCATCTCATAAGAGAAGTAAGCGGGCCATTGAAAGGTTACGCCTTTCCTACATAGAAAGTACACAAAAGGTGAAATTTAAAAAAATCCTATTTACACAGAAGAATAAAAGTTTAAATGAAACTATTTAATAATGTTTTAAAAAGTGTAGTAATAGAATATAATAAAATATATAATAATAGCTTATACAACCTTTTTTAATTCAAAGGCAACACCGAATAAAGGTAATGATCTACAGTGGATATTTAGTTAAATCTATAAACACAATATATTATTCTCCCCCTGCAGGTGTCCACCACCCGAAGGGCGACTCCATAGCTCCAGAGGTACCGGAGATATGCTCACGGGTGCCTAGGGAGACGCCCTTCGGGTGGTGATAAATTTAATATTATTTCTACCCAAATAATAATTAAATACACGTCTCGGTGGCGTAGCTAGCTAACGCGCTAGCTTCATGTTGAACTCGACTTCCAAGGATGGGGAGATTGAGATTCGAATCTCGGTCGAGTGAACTAAAGTTTTTTTTTTTCCCCTTAACGGTTTTCACACCCTCCTTCCACGAAAATGATGGTTCACTTTCTCTAAATTCAACCTGACCAGTTCCTAATCCATTAGTGTAATTAGTACCTAGGCGTATAACCCGAACGAGTAGTAAGACGCGGCGCTAAATAAAAAAATAAAATAAGTAGGTAGCAGCTTGTCCACCTTCACTCTTGCCAGTGAAAGAGGGAGGGTAGAGGGAGGGAGGTACGGACCATATGAAGGAGGTGAAAGTGTGGTTTCCCTCTTGATATACTCCTGACTATACTACTTTCCGGGATCTCTCAGTGGCGGATTTAAAAATGTTGCACCCCTAGGCACAATTATAATATGCGCCCTCCCTTACTTACTTTTCCCTTTTTTTGCTAAGGGCTTTAGGAAGTTTTGGTGGAAATAGGTGTTGGGAGGGGGTGGGGGGTGGGGGGTGGAAGTTAGTATTCGAGAAAATATGTCTACGAAAGATAACCAGGTATGTACAGTACATAACCTACAGTAGCTTGAGTTAACATTATGAAGAAGGGGAGACTGGCCTTAGTTACAGGGCGACCGCAAAGTACATTTATTTAAAAATATTGTTATTCTGACTTTAAATTAAACTATTCCGATAATGTTTGTCAATAATTTTTTAAAACGTAATTATTAAAAACAATATATTATAATAAAAAACGAATAATGTTATTCAAAATGTGCCGCCTCCTAAAGCCGCCGCTCCTAGGCCCGTGCCTAGTGGGCCTATAGTGTATAAATCCTCTTCCGGCTCTAGAGGCAAGAACAAACTTTCTCGCTCTCTAGAAAGAAATATTATAGCACTCTCACAGAAAAACAACCATTTGTTGGTCTAATAAAGTGACAAGGGGCTACTCACCGAGTCCGCGGCGTTGACGTCACAGCCAGCCAATAGGAGGGCGGCCACAACATCCCCGTGACCGGCGGTGGCCGCCAGGTGGAGAGCATTGCGGCCGTTCTGTGACAAAGACATTATAATCAATAAACACTTATACAGGCTACGTCGACATGCGGGGGGATTTTATCAGCGAGGTTTTACCATCTCCACGCTGATGCGGGCGCATTTAGTATAAACTACCTTCAACATCACCTGCTTCGGTGGACGCATGGTCTAAGGCGTCACTCTCGCAATAGACTAGACCGATGACGCAAAGGTTGGGGTTCGAGTCCTAATCGGGTGTAACAATTTTTTTTTTCCAAATAGTTTTTCACTCTGCCTCCACGCAAATGCGGAAATACTTCCTCTAAAATTCGACTTTCCTTATTTCTAACCCACTACCGTATTAGTACATATGCGTATACCATAATAATAATTATCATTATCATTATCATCACCGCGTCTTACTACCCGTTCGGGTTGTACGAACTTACGCTAATGTGTAATGGTAGGGTGATCGTGAGATGAAATGGAGGACCTACAGTTTAACGTGGAATCCGAACCACGGTGTGATACCTGTTATTCCCCACATTCACAAGATGTCTGGTCAGAGGTGAAGGAAGGGTTCGGTAATCAGATAAATCTATGCCGGGACCGAGGATTGAACCCCGGACCCCAGCACAGAAGTCTGACACCTCAACCCTAGACCACCAGTTTGACCAACGCTGACCTGATCTACCATTGCGGACACGTGCAACATCACCGATTCTTCATCTCCCATAAAAACTAAACAGCGTTGTCGACTTGAAAGGGAAAGCGATTTTCGGTGTGCTCTGTCAAACATCAAACCCAATATCCAAGAAGTGATGAAAACAAAACATTGCCGATAGTCACGATAGTCTTAAGTCATTTTTTTCTACCACTAACTATCCCGCAGTGTTATTGATTTTTTTATAAAATACTAGCCCCCTTCCCCGTAAAAAATATATGTAAAGAATCTTGTAAAATAAAGCTTCAAATCATCCATCGTGTCAATATAAAAACAAAACTTTTTTTTTACTTTTTTTTTTTTTTTGAAAATACAGTCCTACCATCAATGTATAGCCCCCTACCTTTTTTTATCCTCCCTCCTATATTCATCTCATTCCTCTTTCCTCATCCCTACCCCACCACCCCCTTCACCAACCCACCTTTCCCTTCAACAACTTTTTTTAACGACTATATAATATACTATCGACATTTTAATGAGGAATAAATTAAATTTTCAAAATAAAATATAGCCTATGTTACTCGCTGATAATGTAGCTTTATATTGGTGAAAGAATTTTTAAAATCGGTCCAATTGTTTTTGAGTTAATCAATTACAAAAAAACAACAGAAAATCAAATCTTTCCTCTTTATTATATTAGTGGGTGACCTGGTGGTCTATGGGTAAGGTGTCAGACTTCAGTGCTGGGAGTCCGGGGTTCAATCCTTGGTCCCGACACAGATTTATCAGATTGCCAAACCCTTCCTTCACCTCTGACAAGACGTGTATTAATCACAACTTGTGAATGTGGAGAATGCCAGGCCTCCATCGTGGTTCGGATTCCACGTTAAACTGTAGGACCTCCATTTCATCTCACAATCACCCTATCATTACACATTAGATAAGTGCGTACAACCCGAACGGGTAGTAAGATGCGTGATGATGATAATAATAATAATAATAATATATTCTTAATACTTAGCACCGCGTCTTACTACCCGTTCGGGTTATACGCTTAAGTAATAATTACACTGATGGGTTAGGAATTGGAAAGGTAGAACACAGAGGAAGTGAACCTCCCTCCCCCCAGTTCACCCGAGCGAGATTCGAACCTCGATCTCCCTGTCCTCGGCAGTCTAGCTCAACACAATACTGGCGCGTTAGCTAACTACGCCACCATGACGGATAGTATGTTGTAGACTGTGAATTATCCAACCCGTCGTAGGTGCGGGGTATGCCTGTATTTATGTTGATGGTTGATGGTGCCAATGGTCGCTTGTGTTGACGCTTACTTAAGTCATAATAAACTAATCGCTTTGGCGAATGATACATTGCTTCAATCTCCAATTTTTAATTTGTACTTGTTGATCATATCTTTAATACGGCTTATGGTGTTTTGCCCAATATAATTATATTATATTATATTAATACCAGACCCCATATCATGAACTTACCACCCAACTGAAAATATGAATACCATAATAAACGATTCATAACAACAACAGAAATATTTCTACTTTCTGTATATACTTAAGAATTAACGTGGTAAGGTTAACTTTTTATTTTGCCCATATTTTTTCTCAGATTAAGATTAGGATTTTAAATTTAGGATTTATGTGTATTTGTTAAAAAGTGTATTTGATTAATCTCTTATTTCTACCATAAATAATGAGGCCACATAATATATTTATCATAGTGAATATTTTTTTTTAAACCAATTTATGATTAAAAAGGTTTAACACCGCGTCTAACTGGTTATATGACAATGTACTAATAATTACTTTAATGTGTTAAGAATTAGAAAGGTTAACTCTATAGAAGTATACCCGCGTTTGCGTGGAGGGAGAGTGCAAAACCATTTTGAAAAAACCAGTACCAAGATAGAACCCCGATCTCCCCGGCATCAGCAGTTTAGTCTATTGAGAAAGTGACGCCTTAGACAATGCAGCCCCAGTTGAGATGATTGGTGAGTATTAGTGTTCAGTCACACCAGCACCAATGATTTTAAACGGTGTTTTTCCAATTTTGTTTTAAAAATGCAAGTATTGTCCATTTTTTAAAGCAAGACACTATTAGCAAATACTAACAATTTATTTTTATGACCAAACGTGAAAGCATTTTACTATTTTCTAGATGCTATTTTATGGGTATTGATACTATCTATCAAAAATCCCAACTGCAGATTACATTACCTGACGTATGAATACATTAAATCAAATCTAATTGCTTTTCTAGCTGTCAAATAAACCTTTCCAATAAATGTTGGATTATACATCTGAAAACAAAATAGCAAATAAGATAAGTTAAACAAGTAAAAATATCAATAGTGGCTCAGGTATTTCTCTGTAGTTTGTGGTTGTAACTTGAGAAAGCAATTCCACTTTACAATAGATTTAGTTGTAGCTCGTGATATCGATAATGACCCTTGAGAACTGTTTGTGGTTTCACAACAATATTTTATATATCACCACTACCTAAAAAAAAAGATATAATAAAAAACAAAAATTATTGCAGTTTAACGCCGACTCCTTTTTATGGGAACAATTTTTAGCTATTACATAGATAAGTGTAATGCCCGTAGAAATGAGCTATGTTTATGTTCAGTTGTGAGTTTGGTACAAGTAAACTATTATTGTGTTATTAAGCATATATTATGGTAGTATTACTTACAGTAGCCCCATGGCTTCTTTGGTGCTGACTGACAGTTCACAGCTGACTTCTGACTGTCAACATTTAGGTATATACATAAATGTTGACCATCAGAAGTGACAGCTGCTAAACACATGTTTTTGCAGATCATATGGTTCGGCGTAGGGATACATAATTTGGTCCGGTAACTTTTCATAGCCGTCAGTTGTCAGCTGTGAGCTGTCACTCAGCACCAAAGAAGCCATGGGGCTACTGTACTTACTGTATGGCATTAGGAACTCGAAAGTTCATTGCCATGTGCTAGGTACCTTGAGCTCGTTCTATCCAGTCCCCCTTATTAGACCCTATATCTTGAGCTAGTATTATCCAGTCCACCTCATTACACCCTAGATCTTGAGTTAGTTCTATCCAGTCCCCCTTATCACACCCTATCGCTATCTTGAGCTCGTTCTATCCAGTCTACCTCTTTACACCCTATATCTTGAACTAGTTTTATCCAGTCCACCTCATTTCACCCTATGTATTTCAGGTCCATTCTAATGTTATCATCCCATCTGAGTCTAGGTCTTCCCAATGGTCTCTTCCCATTGAGTTTGCCAGTCAGTACGCTGAACAAGGTTCTAGATTATACCATTCATGCTGCATATCCAGCACCACCGTTTTCTACGAGACTTGATTATCCTAACAATGTTTTGTGATGTGTAAAGGGTATGTAGCTAATTTTTTTATCTAACCTCCTTCACTCCCCAGTATCCTAATACCTTTCTGGATCAAATATCTTCCTAAGCACCTTGTTTTCGAAAACCCTACATTTATTTTCGTCCAGTAAGGTAAGAGGCCACGTTTCACAACCATAAAGAACAACTGGTAAAACGATTGTGTTGTATATTCCGAGTTGTACATACCTTGATAGCAGGCGAGATGTCAATAACTTACTGACTGAGTAATAGCAAGCATTTACTAGCTCGCGATATTAGTTTATAAAAATATAATCACGATCAAAACTTGTGCGTAATTTGACAGTAATGCTGATCATATTTTTCAGCGATGTTGTGATAAGTGCATGTACTGAGGAGATACAAACAATTTGTAGTCATACATTTGTAAATTTGCTATTGATTTTCCTGTCGTTCAAATAAAATTATAAGACGATATATTTTGGTTTTGAAAAAAGTTTTCGGGAGGAAAGGAGTTTATGCTTATATAATTATATTCATAATTTTAAAAATATGCAACATTGTTAATTAAATACTAACCTTTTAATTTACACCTAACCATGCCATTTTCTGAAAGAAATCTTTTATTTTTTTCATATTCTGAAAATTGAAAAATGACACCTAGACACGGGAATCAAACCCGGGATTTTTGGCTTAGTAAGCCAATGCTCTACCAATGAGCTATCCAGGGGTCGTAGAACATTGGCGTACTAAGCCAAAAGTCCTAGGTTCAATTATTCCCGTGTCCAGGTGTCATTTTTCAATTTTCAGAATATAATATCTAGATGGAGAATTCCTCTCTAAGATCACAAATAATAGCTTCGGCTATTTGATGTTTTTGTATTTTTATCTAACGTGCACTTTCTGAACCGACTGATTAGATCAGCATAGGAGTTATAATCTAACTTAGATCTAGAATAGACACAACATCCAACCTGTGGCAAGTGAGTCATCATTATGATAGGGAGGAACCCTCACTACGCCAATGATACATTTTTCGCAACTGTCAAGAATAAATCCCGGGACCTTTAACTCAGTGGGTAGACACACTACCAACTGAGTTGAAAGCTCGGACATTTTTTCATTAATTACATTAACAATTAAAAAACAAATACAAGAACAATGACTGTGTGAATGAGGGTCGTATATCTCGTAGAAACTGGCTATTCCGCTTGTTATTTCATAAGAGCTACCATCATCGCTTCAATACAAGTTTCTCTATTGAATTAAGTAAGAAAAGATCACTCATGTGCATGTTTACAAACTTGAGAAATTACAAACAGTTTATATTGTTCAGATCTTTTGCTATTTTGTATTTTATTACATATTTTGAAACTGGTGTATGAATTCAGGATAAAATGGATCACTTTTCATATCTTAACGAATCTAAAACAGATCACCAAACCACCCGTTCCCACGTCAAGTTAGAGTAGCAAACCACAAATTAAAGAAATCTTTGTTGGATACCAAATGGGGTTGATGAGGACATTTAATATTTGTAAACAGGTGTCCTTCCTTTAAGTTGCATGATTACACTATGGTACACAGCTTATAAAATAGGGCCCTAACGTGATTCACCAAGGTGAGTCTGTTATCTTTCACGGAGTGGTCGTCCTGACACCCATTTAGTAAATATAGTATTATTTTGGTAGGAATAACAGTAGAAGTTAGTTACTAAAATTTACTAAAACAATTTTATTATAGTTCTACATCTGCGGTCATCACTTTTGATGTATATTATCAATACCTATAAAATAGCACAAATAAAATAAGATAAATGTTTGCAATACTGGCCGTAAAGAAACATGTTTGAATTTTCTCTACTGTTCTTCCAACCAAATTCAGGGTTTAGCTAGAAGCTACGCAGAATACATAGTTTTGGGTGATGCCCTATGTTAAGTTAGTTTGTAGGCTGTGTGAATATTGTTATAAATAAATATTATCAAGGGTTCGGAATACCTAGACGCAAAGGGGATGATAACATTAGAATGGATTCGAAAAAGATAGGGTGTAATGAGGTGGACTGGATAGAACTGACTCACGCTAGAGATAGGGTGTGATGAGGTGGACTGGATATAGCTAGATCAATATAGGGATAGGGTGTAATGAGGTAGATTGGATAGAACTGACTCACGCTAGAGATAGGGTGTGATGAGGTGGACTGGATAGAACTGACTCACGCTAGAGATAGGGTGTGATAAGATGGACTGGATATAGCTAGATCAAGATAGGTATAGGGTGTAATGAGGTGAACTGGATAGAACTGACTCACGCTAGAGATAGGGTGTGATGAGGTGAACTGGATATAGCTAGATCAAGATAGGGATAGGGTGTAATGAGGTAGACTGGATAGAACTGACTCACGCTAGAGATAAGGTGTGATAAGATGGACTGGATATAGCTAGATAAAGATAGGGATAGGGTGGAATGAGGTGGAATGGATAGAACTAGCTCAATATAGGGATAGGTGGTGTACTTTTGTAAGTGCTGTAGTAAACTTTCCAGTTCCTAATGCCATGCTATTGAATGATTATCTTGCCCGGATATTAGAGAAATGAGTTTTAAGCATTACTAGTCAAACACCTTCTTAATTACTTTTATTAAAATATCTGCAAACAACTCTTACTACCCACTCGGGAGAGCCGCAAATTTGCACAAATATGACGGCTTTAGGAAATATAAAATTACGAATAAATGTCCAGTACAAGCAGAATTACGTCTGTAAAAAAAAACGAGTTAAAAAGGAAGAGTAAGTTTACTTTTTCTATACCCCTCAGAGAGAAATATTGCAGTCATTAAAAATAATCTAACTCGAGATTTTGATAAAAGTCGACGTTTCATGACCACCTGAATCGTAAAAGGGGTTTTCGCAATGCCGTATATCCATATCTCGGTCTAAAGCCGAAACTATTTTACCGATCGGGTTAAGGTTTGATTTCCAGGGTTTTCATAAGTAATAATAATAATAATAATAATAATAATAATAATAATAATAATTAGCACCGCGTCTTACTACCCATTCGGGCTATACGCTTTAAGTACTAATTACGCTAATGGATTAGGAATTGGGAAGGTTGAATTAGAGGAAGTGAACCCGCATTTGCGTGGAGAGAGAGTGGAAAACAATTTAGGAAAAACCACCCCCAGTTCACCCGACCGAGATTCGAACCTCGATCTCCCCGTCCTCAGCAGTCGAGCTCAACACGACAAGCGCGTTAGCCAACTACGCCACGGAGGCGGGTGTTTTCATAAGGTTTCTCCGAGAGATGTTTGGAGTTTAAAATCCAACCCTAAATTAGGGGTAGTTAACTAAAGGGAAAACAGAGAAAAATCTATTTACTCGAAATCTGCTCCAACGATTTTGAATAAATTTTGTATCCAAGCATTGTTTAACATTACAAACAAAATGGCGATGATCATTTTTATATGAAAATGACTTTGAGGGTACTTTAAAAAAGAAGACGTTTCCAAATTTGATAATATCTCAGCAATTAATTATTTAAGATTCAACATAATTTATCAGTATAGCGTTGTAGTAGCCTACTATCAAAAATTAAAATACGTATTTTATTTGGAATATATTTTTATAAAACCAACAGTTTTTTTTAGCTACAATTCAATGTCAATGAATAGATTTTTTTTATGTAGATATTTTGACAATAATGATTGAAAATTATTAGGTGGCTTTTTGTTGGACAGAAAGTTTCCACTTTCCTCGTTGTTTCTGTAACAGAGTATATTATTTCATTTACGCTCTTTGGTGGATTGTTTCTGCAACAATACATATGATTTATTTTCACAAATCTTACTAAAAGATAGAATGTCCTTACGGTGCATCATACCATTTATCTATTTTAGGACTTGTCTGTATCACGAATTGAAGCTAGTCATTATTTCCTCTGTGTAACACAACACACCTAAACATTTGAAGGCATTGATCCACGAAACTATTGTTGACGTGTATTTCTTGATCATCTTGATTACAATCGATCAGTTGTTGTTGTTGTTTTTGTTTTTTCTTCCTCTTAGACTTCTCTTTAATACCATAAAGATCACGGAGGGGGTTTCATAACAAGACAATAACTGTGAACTCGTGGTCTCGGCGACTGAGTAGGTAGAGAGTTTTGAAGAAACTTGATCGCTTTAGAGCGGGAAATTTATGTGGAGTCGTATCTTTATTTGATACTTAAAATAAACAAATAAAAGAGGAAACAGAAAGGCTATTGTGACTGTCACTAGCCACGCACATTGAAAACAACTATTACTTTTAAGTGTGTTCTTAAATAATTATAAAAATTAAGAATAAAGGGGGAAAAAAACGGGGGAAGTCACATTATAAACATTTACAGAACAGCTTTTATATCTCAAAACACAAAAAGATTTCAGCAAATTCTTTTTATTTTAATTAAATTTAAATATGACAGAGCCCTCTTTTAGCCATAAATTAAAATGCTTAAGAAAAGTATTATGACTGTCTAATAGATGGCAGCACGAATAAAATTCATGTTAAAATTGTACTCTACCCTCTCTACCCTGTACGCTTCAAATATAATAATGAAACTTATAACTCAAAAGGTTTTATTGTATTTTTTAATATACTAATAAAACAAATAAATAAAATTTTACCACCCCCATCAGTGGGTGCGTGGTTTAAGGCGGCAAATTCTTTTAGTTTTGGTTTTCAGGTGACCCGGTGGTCGAAGTTCCAAGTCCTACTCGGTTAACCGAGTGTGATCTTAACTAAATAGTTTTACTCCCTTACAACCAGAATGTTGGTAGATTTTATTAAAATTCAACCTTCTTCTTTATCATTCCCTCCTCCATCAATGAAATTAATATTACGGCTACCAAACACTATGAAGTGCAAAAAAAACCACTGAAGGATGCTAAGCGCAGTCTTAGTAAGTAAATAACCGACCTGTTTCGGTGGCCGCATGTTCTAAGGCGTCACTATTGTAATAGACTAGACTGCCGATGAGGGGGAGATCGAGGTTCAAATCTCAATCGGGTGTACTAAGGTTTTTTCCAAAATGGTTTTCCATTCTAACGCAAAACAAATTCGGGTATACTTCATTTAAATATAACCTACATAATACCTAAAACCACTAGCGTAACCAGAACATAGCCATATGAACCTAGCGGGTAGTAAGACGAGGTGCTAAAAAAAAGAAGAAAGAAACTAGTAGTATTTATACATTGGTAATTTAAGCATAGGTCTCAGCGTTTAAAAAAAAGTAAATCGAAATAGGCTTGCATTGTTTTTAAAAGCAAAGTTTGAGGGGAGTGGTTTCAATAAATATGTAGTTTTTTAAAATATTTTTGATTTTTTCGAATTATATAGGCCTACTAAACATTTTAATTTATGCTTATACAAACTTTTTTTTTTTTTAAGTAAAGAAACTATACACGGTATTTTCAAAAATGTGGTTGGCTATTACGTGATAGTTGTCGTAAATGTTTCGGTACAAGTTTCTCTAATGAACTAAGTAAGCCTACTAAGATATCAGCCGTGTGTAGGCTATAGGTACTCTTTTGATGTCTAATAGGCCCACATGTGATTTAAGTGCCTATATAAACAGTAATGATGATAAGGATGTTTCAGATGCCAACGGGCATCCTTGTCAGCTTTCATCACTCTTGTCAACTAATTTGATGGATCTTCTGTGGTCGTGTTAACAGCGCAATAAAGGTGGGAGGTCTTAAATTATTATTATTATTATTATTATTATATTAGCACCGCGTCTTACTACCCGTTCGGGTTATACGCACTTACGCTAATGTGTAATGGTTGGGTGATTGTGAGATGAAATGAAGGACCTACAGTTTAACGTGGAAACCGAACCACGGTGGAGGCCTGGCATTCCCCACATTCACAAGATGTCTTGTCAGAGGTGAAGAAAGGGTTTGGTAATCAGATAAATTTGTGCCGGGACCGAGGATTGAACCCCGGCCGCCAGCACAGAAGTCTGACACCTTACCCCTAGACCACCAGGTCACCGAGGTCTTAAAATCTATTTTAAGGCGGCCACCATCACATTTAAAATAGCTTCACTTACATTTACTTTAATCACACAATATTTATGATATACACACAATTTTTATCTGGTTTCGGTTTTAGGCGAACAGCGCAGGCTCTTTAACCCGCAGCACGACGAATGAGTTTGTGAGTAAAGTAAACACCTTTTTTTTTTATCGTTGTGACCTGTTCACACTATACAGATACGTGATAATGACTAATGGGGTAGGGATGAGGGAGGAAATATTTTATATGTAATCTATCCGCATTTGCATGGAAGGAGAGTGGTAAACTATTTAGGAAAAAAAAAAACACCTCAGTAGATCCGACCGGAATTCAATCCCCTAACTCCTCAACCGCTTCAAATTACTGGCTTTAAAGTTGCTGATGGCTATTTGACAGAAAAGACAAAAAGAGCCTATTTCACCTTTAACATTAAAAGCAAAATCATCCTTCTGGATTGTTAAATAAACACTATTTTCTCGTTCGTATCTCCGTTTTATACTCTTCTGTTGCTCAGTTATTTTAAATAAGAGTTTTATAACTTTAACTTTAACTAAAAACAATCTTAAGTGGGCTATTTATTAACCACAAAAAAACTTATTTACACTGCACAGCCAGTGGCGGATTTAAATGATTGCTGCCTAGGGGCTACACAGATATCGCCGCCCCCCTAGTGCCCACACCCCGGAAACACCTTCATACGCCCCTGCCTTCAGTCAACCCCCCCTCCCTCCAGCAATCAAACCCCCATCCTGTGTAAACTACAGACTAAACACCATATAGGAAAGTAGTATATGAATGATAGTAATAACTAATAAGGGCCTTAGGGCATAACACAACCCTGTATGTAGTCTAACCATACCCTTGAGTTTTACTCTGATACAGTAGCTACATGGCTTCTTTGGTGCTGACTGACAGCTCACAGCTGACTTCTGACAGTCAACATTTAGATATATACCTACCTAAATTTTGACTGTCAGAAGTTACAGCTGCTAAACACATGTTTTCGCAGGTCATATGGTTCGGTGTAGGGATACATAATTTGATCTGGTAGCTTTTCAAAAAACTGTCAAGTCAGCACCAAAGAAGCCATGGGTTTACTGTAGTAATGATGATCACTAAAATCGCTCAAACCTGATTTTTCGTTGTTCGGCTACTCTTTCGTTGCTTGCTTTTATTTCATTTATTTTTTGTTGCCTCTTATAAATCCGCCCCTATTTAAGTTCCACGTAACTTATGTGTATTAAGTATCGCATGATTAGTGATGGCGCAGAGTCCAGTTGTATCATCCGTACTTGTTTAAAATATTTTCTTTGTAATTTATTGAAATCCTCTCCCCACAAAGTTGGCTGTTTATTTATCGTTAGTACAAACACCACTACGTCACTACTACAATCAAGGCATGTGCACTCTCTGTATAGATATTTATCAAAATAGTTCTTTATTTTCACCACAAGTGGTGCTCTTTACGACTTAACTTTAACCGGGCTATCTAGAAATAGATGGACTTTGACAATCAAATAATACAAATTTAACTTGGATCCAAAATGGCTAAAGTGGCCAGTATACTAGAATACCTAGATAACTTGATTCAAAACTATTCGTATCCGATTCGAAATTTTTACTATTCGATTCAAAAAGAGTCAATATAGATTTTTAGGAAAAATGGCAATGAAAGCAATATGAACTCAAAAGCAACACATGTAGCCTTTGGAAGCCAAAATGGGGTTTGAAAGCCGAAGCTTGCCCACGTCTGTTATAAGCAAATGGACAGAGACAAACAGATGCAATTGCGAAAACAACTTTTTTGGTTTCGGGAGGGGTCATAAAACGTCGACAGTTATCAAAATTTCGATTTTTTTTAAGATCACAATACTTTCTCTCCGTGGTGTTGACAGAAAGTAAAAATAAAAACATAAAAGTTATATCGAATTTCACTGTATTTTCACTTCAATATCTTCATCTTCTTCAAGAAAATAGAAAATATCACACACGTACACGAAAAAACAACCAAAGACCAAAAACATATCTAATTCACTTTATCTTGGGTTCGCCAAGGATATAGGCCTAAAATTTATATGGTCCCTCCTTAAAATATAGAGGAGTCCATAAATTACTCCCTCCCCCCAATTTATAAGCCTCAGTAAATACTTTATTTTAGAAGCTTATCTTTGACAAATGGAGCTATCTTTAAGGTAATAAATGACACAAATAAAAACACATAAGGATTGTTTTACTAATTATTTTTCTAGCCGTTTAAAGGTAATGCTTAAAACAACATATTTATTAAGGGGGTAGTGTAGGGAATGCAAGTTAAGGGCAGTGTTTTTATATCAAAACATTTTCTCGGCCAAACTAGATAAAATATTGCTCCAGTAGCAACAAAGAGTTTAGTTTTCTTCACACGGTGATATAAACAGTTGTTGATTATCTATCATGAGCATAGCGGCATTAGATGAGGAACTTTTTAAATAAAGAAAAAAAAAGTTGTCAATAAATTCTAGGGCACCCTTGACAGATATTCAACAAACGTTGAGGTCACCATGTGAAGAAAATTAAATCATATGTTTATACTGGAGAAACATTTTATTATTATTATTACCAAAAAAAATGTTTA